>NMRB01000269.1:296899-347341 GCA_002633025.1 Notospermus geniculatus
ATGGAGTGACTCATTGATGGTGTCTTGAACTTTCACGGTGTATTTCTAGTGGGGAGTTGATGTGATGATTTGGGATGTCTGTTGAAAACTTCTATCTGAGGGTGGGGAGTCATTGGATAGGTTTGGGCGAACCATCCATGTTGTGTTGAAGACTTGCTGAGGTGATGAGCCATTTGGGGAATCATTGATGGTATTCGAGGGTTGTCTCGCTGAACAGGGGTCTTAGATGATGAAATTGGTTGAGAACTTCATGTGGAAGTGTCTAGAAGGTTTAGACAGGTTGGTCTTATCGGCTATAGATGGACTGTCGGATTTGCTGTATGCAGGGCTCTGTGGGACGCATGTGTCAGATCAGAGGTCAGCATTTATCAGGAGAAGGATCTGGGCTTGTTTGCAAGGTGGTAGTTCAGTTCTGATTGATAACATGAATTCCATAAACGTATGCTTTCAACTCTTTCTTTCCTTCATCCTTCATCTTCTTTCAGTGACTGTGTAAAACCTATTCAATGTTCCAAATACAATGTATTGCTATCTGTAAACTTAACACATTGTATTTCAGTTTTTTTCATGATTTACTAGAAATTTATGAAACAATAATGTAAGTCCGGTTCGTTTAGAGTGACATCAATGGTTGCATTATGCCTGCACGCTGTTACATGGTTTGGATTGGATCGTTACTTGATAGGACAAATGAAAAACTGCACTTGGCTTGTCCTTGACATCTCTCCGTTTGTCGTCACCTGAATTCTCTATGGTTGGAGAGCCAGTGGTGCAGTGGTTGAATGTCAGATTCGAAACCAAGAGGTCAGAGGTTTGACTGCTGTCACCACTTTGTTTTTTGACTGGTCTGAAAGGATCACGTGATGTGCTGAATGAGCTGCTCCTTGAGTTCACCAGAAAAGTGGAGAAAAAATAAAATAAAAGTGCAATAACTTGAAAAGTAAAAGCGTAATAATGTGAAGTGCTTTGAGACTGCATTGAAGTGCAATATCTTCGTATCAGTTATTTGCACCATCAAAACTTTGTCTAAACTCCAAGAAAAACATAGCAGAGTTGTTGTGTACCACTTTGCAAACTTTTGGCTTCACAGTAGAGGATTTCAAAACCTTGTAAAAATCAATTCCAGACTTGTTGGTGACTTGCTCTCCGATTCAGGTTACTTCAAATGGAGAATTTTTTGCCAGCCTTTGTTTGAACCCTTCCTTAATATAGTGCTGATGAGTTCATCCCCAAGTTGTCATTATGTCACATGACTGCATGGAACAGGGATGAGATAACAAAAAAGGGCTGTATCAAGTTATCGGAGTCACCTATGCCCTTCCTAGGTACCGGGACCCGAGTCCTGGGGATGGAATCTGTGTTCCTCACATGGTGTATTCAATGCCCCTCACATGGTACAATGACCTTGGTTCCTTAGCAACCTAGGATCTTTAGTGATCTTCGTTGCTTAGTGATCTTGGTTTCTTAGCGACCTTGGATCTTTAGTGACATTGGTTCCTTAGTGACCTTGGTTGTTAGTGACCTTGGTTCCTTAGTGACCTTGGTTGTTAGTGACCTTGGTTCCTTAGTGACCTTGGTTCCTTAGTGACCTTGGTTCCTTGGTGAACTTTGTTCCTTAGTGACCTTGTAGCATGAAGTTTCCTTTGGTTCCAGCATCATGCACCTATTTAAGTTTGATGGGAAGAGTTTTTGAAACACCTGCATCTGCGCACATTTCTGGCTGCGTTACCAAGATTTATATCATTTGGGTCAGGGGTGTCTCACGGGCCTCAGTGAATCACCTGTCTGTAGATATTCCACTTAGTTCATACTAGACAGTAGTTGATGTAGTTTGCTTTGACCATATTGGAATCTGAGCAGTTCAGCTGATGGGGGCCTGAAAACCACAGTCAGAGAGTCAGGCAGTAGGGCCTTTCAGACAGTCAGAACAATTCTCTGCTGATTGCGCTGTCTTCTGATATCCATACACAAATGCTGAGAATGGTGATGGGGGACCACTTGACAGTAGTTTTTAGGCCACTACACGAGTTCTGGATGCTTGTTACAGTTCATAGCTTCACGCATGTTGTCATCAAATACACCCATCCCATGAAAACTTGGCATTGGGAAAACTGTTGCATCTGGTTTTGCACTAAAGTTTGCTGATTTTGGCGGTAGATTCTTGTTACAGCATGCCAACTGATGGTACGTCACCTAAAGCACCATGGTTACTGTGGGTGAAGGGTATCACTGCGACATTGCAACAAATGTCATAAATTTAGTCAATTAATGGCTTGTCGCTGACCTGGGCTCCCGCCACTTGCAACAATATTTATCATAAAAGTATTTCTAATTCAACAGAAATTAAATCTTGGTCAACAGAAATTAATTTTGGGTCAAAAGCAATTAATTCTTGGTCAACAGAAATTAATTCTTGGCCAACAGAAATTAATTCTTGGTCAGTAGAAATTAATTCTTGGTAAAAAAAATTAATTTTTGGTCAACAGAAATTAATTTTTGGTCAAAAGAAATTAATTCTTGGTCAATAGAAATTAATTCTTGGTCAACAGAAATGAATTCCTGGTCAATAGAAATTAGTTACTTGGTCAACAAAAATTAATTCCTGGTCAACAGAAATAAATTCTTGGTTGACAAAAATTAATTACTTGGTCAGCAGAAATTAATGCATGTGCAAAGCACATCACCTGCATTCAGTGCAGAGATTGGCCTTCGCCTTGCCTGTTTGAAGTCACCCATACTAACATAAGAACCTGCATGGTGTAAAGAATATCCCTTTAACTCGACCCAGTGTCATTGGCCCAAGTAAGAACTCTTCTCAGCAACTCTGTGAAGCTTTTGCTGCAGAAAAACCAGGCTCGTATTCATAAAACCTTGCTAGTTTAGTTGGTTTCTGGTTGTGTACATTGGCCCATGGAGGTCTTATTTTATACCTCCATGATGATTGGCCTGTACAAACTGGGCACTTTTGCAAGTGACTAAGCCTATATGGAACGTGAAGTTTTAGGAGCAACTCTAAGCAACGTACTTCCTGAGATAGGCCTAGTCTATGGTTCTTTGGCTAGGAATACACCAAACGCGATGCGTTGACACGCACGGCAAAGGCTTTGTTATTTTGCGCCACCCTGCACGTAAACAAAGGTTTTCAAAGCATAAATCGCGCGTGTTGCCCTGTCGCACGCAATCACGTTCGGTGTATCCCTAGCCTTAGGCCTCACTCTGTGTCAACGAAGTGTATATGGTGACACAGGGAGTGAGGGCTAAGAACCACAGATTGTCCCTGAATGAGCAGCTTTATAGTGCTTACATCGAGTTTCGTAGGTACAGACCTTGGCTTCTGTCCTCCATACATGTACTATTAAATTCACCATCTTAGTCCACCTTAAATAAATCCAGCACCAACATTAAGTTACAAATTCTATTCTTTCTTTCATCGTGCATTTGACCCTTCCTGAAATTTGCGGCTGAATCTTACAAAATTCTCGTCTTTTTCAGCCCCAGTGATCCAACTCAAGAAATGGACACAATAATCTTACTCAGCCAGAAAGCATATTATGTAATTAGGTAGGTTGTTTGGTTATAATCCTTCAAGCGGGGGACAAGACCACTACTCTCACCAAACACCCCTCCAAAGTTTGGCATACCTTGGCAGAGGAGGAGTGTTGAGGAGCATTTTGCCAACCAGCATGCATCAAAATATTATGGTGTCGTGGTTGCTGTTCTTGTAGTCTGAAAACTCTCTCTCGAGAGATCCTGGATCAGCACTTAAAGCTGGTAAACCTGGTTTCCTTCTACATCTATGATTAACCGAACCACTCTACCGTATTTCAGTTTTGACGAGGAGGTTGAAAAAATCGCCCTGTGCTACAAAATCGGCTTAGAAAACATCGAGAAGATAGAAATCGGCCCTGAACCGGCTGTTTTCAAATCGAAGTATTCCTGCATGCGTATCTTCTACGGCTTCAAGGGACAGACCGGGTTCTTCCACACATTCCGTGCAACGAATACTCGGCTTTTCAACAACATCGTCATCGTGATCAAGAATCAGGAAGAAGCAAAAGGTAATCGTAGTTGATAGGCCGTTCTCAAATTGACGAAGACGAAAAAGGTCTGCGCATTTCTGCCGAAATGTCAACCATAACCTCAGTCTGAAACTGAACGACGTGATGCAGACAACCCCACGACAGTGACTCTGAAGACGTTGTGTCAGAGTTGACCATAGCGGAATCATGGATGGCGTCACATCACCCATTTTCAGATCGAGGTTCTGGTTGAGATTTCGGAGGAAGTGGGCAGGTCTGCGAATTCGAGAATTGTCTATTAGATCAGATTTTTGCTGCTGTTTCCTGCAACTGGCGTCAAAACATGTTGCTATCACAAATCACCCCCCAGCGATGACGGCTGCAGTGTTGATTGATTGTTCCTGTCTTGTGTCTTCCAGAATCGCTGAGGGCCATCGCTGAATCGATTGTGGCTGCGAGGAAACTTCACTACGACGAGATCCCGATTATTGAGACAAAACTTGAAAGGTAATTGTCGTGGGTTTGAATTCGTCATTTGCTCATTTCCACTTGGTGTATCCTCCCTCGAGGTTTTGCCTTCCTCTTATCTCATCTGAGTCTTTCTCTTTTAGGAGGAAGTCCCGCCCTCACCCTCACAGCATGAACATCATGAGCCAACTCGCAAATCTCGACTGGTGTGAATGTAAACTCAGCATATCCCGAGACTCGTCGACCGGTGATGTGCCAGCGACGGCGAATCAGGTGTCGACGACCATGTCGAGCGTCCAGCGCACGTTGAACAACCTGAATCCGATTCGTAGGATGCGGATGATTGGACGATCGGGGTCGGTGGATAAGAAGGAGGAAGTGAGCCCACCGGAGACGGGGAAGGAGCTCTTGGAATGCATCGATAGAAACACGTCGGAGTGTACAGACAATCATAGTGAGGCTTCAGACTTGTATATAGATCTGACTGATGATGAAATGATGGCAGTAAGTTCGGCAGCGTTTCAGAATTATCCCGGTGACGATTTGGGGATTCGGGGATTTGGGGATGGAAAGGAGGATGAAAAAGAGGACGAGGTCATTCTCCCGAGCTGTGGCATAATCGCTGCTCCCCACGGCAACAAACTGACCAGTAATTATCTGAGTCGATCGCTCGATAAGGATGACGTGGATGGTAATCCCGGTGACGGGGATTTGAAATTCGTTGAGGATCATTTCAGTCATCAGCCAAAGTTGAGAAAACGGTCTGAAGGGAAGTCAAAACTGACGGAGAAATATAAACGTCATTCTGTCGAGATGATAAACTTCGCCGAGCGGCTTGGGAAAGAGATGTCACTGGATCTGGATCTGGATAATGAGAATGTACCTGACATCCCGGAGGAGGAAGGGGGTGTTTCTGATGGCGTAGGGGGCGCTGGGGATAGTTTGTCTGTTGTGCCAAATACGAAGGAAAAGAGACCGTCGCAAACGTTTGAGGTTGTGAACGACGAGAGTGGACAGTATGTTCTTCCTGATAACCCTGAGTTTCTTAATGATAGAACTTTAGATGTGCCAAAGTCGGAAGGAATGGCGGTGAGTCGCTCGACGGGTATCTTAGAATCGGAATTAGCGTACCAACACGGGGAACTGGAGGATGAACTTATTAACGAACCAGTGCTCCCCGACTCGCGAGAAAGACGACAAAGTAGGCTGGGACATTCGAATATGAAGACGTCGTTCAGCGACGGGTCGATATCATATCACACGGAGTCGGAAGAAATCAACCTGATCCCCGCCAAACAGGAATTCTCATTGAGTAAGCTACGAGTACAAATGCCGAAGATCAGCTTGCCAAACTTCCAAACACAACGGGCACAGCGTCAACAGCGTGTCGCGGACGACATCGAACAGATTAAGAAAACGAAGATGGGAGGTCGTGCCTGTCTAACAAACATCATGAATGTAAACGAAGAATATGTGGCAAACCTGAGCCATGATAATGATATTGGATTTCTGTAAACTTCAGTTCTTCTCAATATATTGTACCGGAAATTGGGTTTACCCGTAGGCCTACGTTTATACTATCTGGTTTACACTCTGTCCAGTTCTTCTGGTCGTATGCTAAATTCTTTCGCTGTTTCTCTCCTGTTCATTGGTCAAACGATGACAGGATTGGATGGACTGTAAACCGTCAAAATCTGGCAGTTCTTCGTCTATTATGGGACTGCGTTAAGAATCTCTCATAACCCCTAATCTTTTACTACAGCTTGTCCTTCAATGTTTCACTGCCGTTCTCAAAGTCATAATGTCTGAAAGATTTCAATTGTGAAAATTCGGGCATTAACTGAAATGTTGCTACCTCCCTGTCCCAACTCTGAAATCCAGTATCTAACGGCTAGTCTTTCAATATAAAACAGTTGCTATCAGTGGCAAGGTTGTGTTGTGTTTCATGTGATCGGTTTTGACAAAGTTGTGTTTGTAATTATGCTTGTGACGTGTTCAATCATGGGTAACTCTAGAGTGTGCAATTTGCTTCTAAGCTGCCAAATTTCGAAATGATAGGTACTTAATCAATCAAGGATCATAAATGTGACCTGCTCTGGCAAACGCAGATGCATATCGCTCAGAAGTTGAGCCTCAACGAACTAAGATGACACCAGGAGAGAATGGAAGAAATAGATTCTTTGAAGATTTCATAACAGACAGACAGTACTGAAACTGACAAACCTTTGGCCTCAACCTGCCAAGCTAAGAGCAACATCTGTCTGCTTTTACCAGAGCAGGTCACAAAAGGTACATGTAATTTATCGTCTGTGAAGTCACATTGTACAGTTATTGTCAATCATTACTATTGCGATTTTAGTCAACAAAATGTGATACTGTGGCATTAAGTAGACTTTTATCATCTTAACTGCTGGTTAGTAGGAAATCCAAAACTAGAGCACAAAAGGTGACACACAAAATGATATAATAACCGAAGTCGTCCTCCAGAAATTTTGCAAATTTTCGACCCCAACCGGGGTCTTCTGAAGCCTGAAGCCTGAAGAAGACCCCAGTTGGGGTCAAAAATTTGCAAAATGTTTGGAGGACGACGCTGATTAGTAGGAGGTCTTGAATTTTAACTCCACGAAATCACTTGTCCAGAGTCCTGTTTCCACTACAGCGGATTCCACTGTGGTTTGCAGCGAGCGAAGTTTTCACAGGGTTTTGGATAATCCTTCCGTGGTAACAGTACATGGTCTCTTAATCCTCCCATTGCTTGTGAAAATAACACAACTTGCTGCAAACCGTGGCGGGATCTGTTGCAGTGGGAAAATGGGCCTTGCCTAAACAACTGTCAATGTTGGCCTGCCTCCTCTTGCTGAACCAGTAGTTACGATTTTAGAATGCCATTGAGATAGAAGTACCGGTAGTTGTCTTATGTGTTTTATAAGTGTTAACTAAATAATGACATGTGTAATTTGTCTTGTAAATGGATCACGTCTTTGCCATTTGTGATTTTGGAACTTAGGAGGCTGCAATGATAAGGCAGTAAGATCACAGCTTCACAATTAGAATGTTTTATCGCTGTATAAAGCTTAAATTCTCACATAACTTTTGAATACTGCCATAATGTTGGGCGAAATCTTGTGGATCTGATTTTAAAAGACACTGTCGTTTGTTTTCTATGAATCTTATATGCAGAATATGATGTTGAACTACTCGGTTTTGGAAGGCATTTATATGCAAACGTGTTGTGTAGACCTCCCTTTTAAAGTAGTCGGCGAGCTATGCAAAATGAAATGGCTTTTGAAAGACACTTGGTAGCCAGTATCTCAAAGCTGTTCAGCACGACATCATGACATATTGACAGTCTCAGTCAGGGTCTAGATGTTACTTGTAGCCTGGAGTTCGACGCTTGTACTAGAGCTGAAACTGTTGTATGCGATCTCTGTTTGTAGTGAAATCCAATATGTAGATAGTTTGGAGCTCAAGCTGGCAGGGCACCAGGCGATATCGCAGGTGATTTGATTGTACTGAGCAAAATCAGCTGGTGGCGCCAGGTGTGCGCTGGACAGCGATGCGTGGAATCTTCTTGCCAGTGATGGTCAGTGTCAAGCAGTACTAAAACTGATATTTGCATTGTCTCCGGAGGCTTGCGATATCACCTCATGTGCCCTGGTGTGCTGCTTGCTTTAGTGTTGATTTATGACATCAAGACTAACCATGCCTGTAATTATCATAACCCAACAGATCTGAATTTATGGGTGTGTACCAACACTTGTTTGTGTTGGACAACTGCCAACTTGGTCAGGGAAAATTTGAATGATACTAATCACGGTAACTACATGACTACTCTAATTTATACTCAGTAAACTATCATTGTTTTACCGGCATTTCAAATATGTGACATACTAGTCCTGTGGACAAGGTAATCTTTTCTGTTTGTTGAGGTTCGCATTCTGTAATAATTCATTGTCGGTTTTTGTATTAATTCGACCAAGGGTGCAGTCATTAGACCTTGTTACACATGCTGTAGTGCGTAATTAATGTACAAGCCGTGTTTGCATCTGTGCGCAGACAGTGTTGGCCACAACGGAGCAAGTTCAATTCACAACACTGTGCAATGCATGATGAAATGTGACCCTCTGCTGTCTGTACGTTCAGGCTCATTTTCCATGTAACTTAAAACTGGTTTTGTAGTGGAGGGTCACAAATGTGTGGTGGTCTAGGAAAACCCGGCAGATGTCACTGAATGATCAACAAGGGCTGTCAGATTGCCTGTGCATTGACCTAGCCTACGGTACTAGGCCTACTGTTTACCTGTTATTTAGTACATTTCAGCTATTGAAATGTGCGGGTTCAGCAAGGCCATTAACACTTCCCTCAAATGCAACATCCGCCAGGTTTTCCCAGACCACCACACAAATTTGCCCTTTTTGGGGTCACGTGTGACTTGACACAAAATTGTCTACACTTGATAGTTATACCCCCGCCAACGAGTTGGTGGGGGTATACTGTTTTCAACTCGTCCGTGTGTGCGTGTGTTCGTGCGTTCGTTCGTTCGTTCGTGCGTTCGTTCGTTCGTTCGTTCGTTCGTTCGTTCGTTCGTTCGTTCGTGCGTGTGTGCGTTCACCTTTCGGTTTCCGCTCATTTAAGGGAGAACGACTGCAGGGATTGCTTTCGTTTCAACGTGGTACATTCATATTGACCATAGGAAGGTTCCTTTCGAAAATCGGACTCGTAGCGCATCCAATATGGCCGCCGTGGCTGCCGTCTTGATTTCGGTTTCCGCTCATTTAAGGGAGAACGACTGCAGGGATTGCTTTCGTTTTAACGTGGTAGATTCCTATTGACCATAGGAAGGTTCCTTTCGAAAATCGGACTCGTAGCGCATCCAATATGGCCGCCATGGCTGCCGTCTTGATTTCGGTTTCCGCTCATTTAAGGGAGAACGACTGCAAGGATTGCTTTCGTTTTAATGTGGTAGATTCCTATTGACCATAGGAAGGTTCCTTTAGAAAATCAGACTCCTAGCGGATCCAATATGGCCGCCTTGGCTGCCATCTTGATTTCGGTTTCCGCTCAATTAAGGCAAAACGACTGTAGGGATTGCTTTCATTAGCTCACCTGTGGTGAGCTCTTACGGTGTACCATTTTCTGTCATTGATCTCCACACACGTTCTTCAAGTGAAGGTCTTCTCTATAACCATACAATTACCAACAACCAAAATCAAAATTGCCACACTGCCAGTACAACAACCATATTTCAGAGGTCCAGCTGGACCAAAAATAAGTGCAGCCAAAACAGGATCTCGATCAACTGCTGATGGAGTACAACACTCCAAATGACAGATATTCTTGGTCAAAAATAGGAAAAATAGTAGCCTGGCAGTGGCTGTATAAAAGGAGCCAACAGAATTTTATTTTACTCATTGGTGAAATTGGAGCCCTATATTTTGGCAAGGAACCTTTGTGTTACTAAAAACCACTCCCTGTGCTCATTCGCCCTTAAATGACATTTTCCCCAAAATTCTCCTGCCCATTTCATTATCACCTGCCCTCAATAACAAGTTTTCACCTGAGCCACGAGGACCGTTATGGCGCCACAGCGGGGGTATAATTAGTGATTGCTCGCAATCACTGTATGTCTAGTTTGTCATGATAATCGGCTCTGCTGTTAGAATGTTGACATAGATGATCAAATATTGAGCAAGCAGTTGTCGCTGTGTAACAGGGTCTTTGTCAATATCCGTAATCATGGTATTAAGGGCAATTAACGCTCATTTATTTCTGCTATATGAACAAATAATGTGTAATTATCAAAACATCATGATCTAATGTTAGAGATAGGGTAGCCAGCTTGTTCAGTGTCTCCGATGTTTTGAATTCTACCTCATCAAACTCTTGAGAAATTTCTGTGCTGATGGTGATATACAGGAAGTCCTCGCCAGTACGGTCTTCAGGACAATATTATTGAGGCCCCCTTCTTGCACTGTGTGTATGATTGACTGTAAACGCATACCCAGTTCAAGATAAAAAGGTATGATTGACTGTAAACGCATACCCAGTTCAAGATAAAAAGTTAAAGTTCAGGGGCCGGTTGCACAAAAGTTGAAAAGATAAAAGTCTGTTAATTTAACTTTTTCTGTTAAAATTACAGGGACATTTAGTTTTTATTTTATATTTTTATTTTTTTCTACTTTTCTCCACGGAAATAATGTTTTCTCCGCGGAAAATAATGTTTTCTCCGCGGAAATAAACTTTTCTCCGCGGAAATAACTTTATTCCATGGAGAAAACTTTTCTCTGCGGAATTAAACTTTTCTCCACGAAAATAATGTTTTCTCCGCGGAAATAATGTTTTCTCCACGGAAATAATGTTTTCTCCGCGGAAATAACGTTTTCTCCGTGGAAATTAACTTTTCTCCGTGGAAATAACTTTATTCCGCAGAGAAAACTTTTCTCCGCGGAAAAAAACATTATTTCCGCGGAGAAAACATGTTTTCTCCGCGGAAATAATGTTTTTTCTGCGGAAATAATGTTCTCTCCGCGGAAATAATGTTTTCTCCGCAGAAATAACTTTATTCCGCGGAGAAAAGTTTTCTCCGCGGAAGTAATGTTTTCTCCGCGGAAGTAATCCCGGAGAAAACATTATTTCCGCGGAGAAAACATTATTTCCGCGGAGAAAACTTTTCTCCGTGCAATAAACTTATTTCCGCGGAGAAAAGTTTATTTCAGCGGAATAAAGTTATTTCCGCGGAGAAAACATTATTTCCGCGGAGAAAACATTATTTCCGCGGAGAAAACATTATTTCCGCGGAGAAAAGTTTAATTCCGTGAGAAAAGTTTTCTCTGTGGAATAAAGTTATTTCCGCTGAGAAACGTTTATTTCCGCGGAGAAAAGTTTTCTCCGCGGAGTAAAGTTATTTCCGTGGAGAAAAGTTTATTTCCGCGGAGAAAACATTATTTCCGCGGAGAAAACATTATTTCCGCAGAGAAAAGGAAAAAAAATAAAAGTATAAAATAAAACTAAATGTCCCTTATGGGCCGCCGTACATTATAGTGTCTTGACATGTTGGTCAATAGTTTAGCACACCTGTGCTTTATTACTAGTCTTGTATCTGCACTTATCTGAATAAAACAGCAATAAAAGATAACATTTTACAGTTTAAGTGTGTGTTCTTAAAAAATGCCATCCATTCGCGAGTTGTTCGCGTGCGCTCATGCGCGACGAATGAAAAATTGTAAATTGTCTTTACCTCTTCCACTAAAAAATGTCATCCGTTCGCGAGTTGTTCGCGTGCGCTCATGCGCGACGAATGAAAAATTGTAAATTGTCTTTACCTCTTCCACTAAAAAATGTCATCCGTTCGCGAGTTGTTCGCGTGCGCTCATGCGCGACGAATGAAAAATTGTAAATTGTCTTTACCTCTTCCACTAAAAAATGTCATCCGTTCGCGAGTTGTTCGCGTGCGCTCATGCGCGACGAATGAAAAATTGTAAATTGTCTTTACCTCTTCCACTAAAAAATGTCATCCGTTCGCGAGTTGTTCGCGTGCGCTCATGCGCGACGAATGAAAAATTGTAAATTGTCTTTACCTCTTCCACTAAAAAATGTCATCCGTTCGCGAGTTGTTCGCGTGCGCTCATGCGCGACGAATGAAAAATTGTAAATTTGTCTTTACCACTTCCACTAAAAAATGTCATCCGTTCGCGAGTTGTTCGCGTGCGCTCATGCGCGACGAATGAAAAATTGTAAATTTGTCTTTACCTCTTCCACTAAAAAATGTCATCCGTTCGCGAGTGGTTCGCGTGCGCTCATGCGCGACGAATGAAAAATTGTAAATTTGTCTTTACCTCTTCCATTAAAAAATGTCATCCGTTTGCGAGTTGTTCGCGTGCGCTCATGCGTGACGAATGAAAAATTGTAAATTTGTCTTTACCTCTTCCATTAAAAAATGTCATCCGTTTGCGAGTTATTCGCGTGCGCTCATGCACGACGAATGGGAAATTAAATTTTGAATTTTTCATTCGTCGTGCATGAGCGCACGCGAATAACTCGCGAACAGATGACATTTTTAGTAGGAGGGGAAAAAGACCACCTAAGTTTGGAATTTTTCATTCGTCGCGCATGAGCGCACGCGAATAACTCGCGAATAGATGAAATTTTTTAGTAGAAGACAATGCTTTAATTTGCAAATTTTTCATTCATCGTGCATGACCGCACACGAATAACTTGCGAACACATACCAACTTCTTTTAAGGAATAACTAGAAGACACGATATGAATTCATGGCATTTATTCCGTTAATATTCCATTTCCACAATCTCTATGAATATACTTGTAAAGCAAGATAATTTCGCGGCTGGAAATTTTTGCGGATCAGGAATTATAGACATATTTGCGGCAGGATATTTTCGCGACTCTCTGCCATTTTTTCAGTCTTTTTTTTCGCGAACCATATTTATCACTTGCGTGTATTTATATTAGCGACAGGAAATTTTCGCGACTCATACACTCTCGCAAAATTCGCGAAAATTTCCTGCACGCGAAATTTTCCTGCTTTACAGTAATTCCACTTGCATCACTGTCAAATAGTGTCAATTTGGCATTCAAGCCAATACAAGCTTAGTAGATTTCAACTTTGCCATTCAAGCCAATACAAGCTTAGTAGATTTCAACTTCCAAGTTGACATAGGAAATGAGTGGTATGAATGAAGTTTAGTAAATGCTTTTACTCCAGATTTGTATAGCATTTTTACAGCAGAAGTGAAGTAAAAGCTTTTACTAGTGTTCACTCACACTACTGATGGCCTTCTATCTAAGGTACCGGTATAAAAAATTTACAAACCATATGGACGTAATATAACAGTTAAGCAAATACAAAGAATCGGACGGAATCAATTAAAAGCATGGTCATGATGAAGAACGGAGTAAATATAGTCTAAGAATCCATCCACACGATTTTCTTGCCGCAGACACTCGAAAGCATTGTTTGTTTCCGCTGTGTTGGTCGTGGGCAAAGGATGCGACATCGTGTGGCACGAAAATCGCGTGAATGGATTCTTAGCCTTACATGTGTGAAAACCTATTCCTCTATTGAAGAATAATGTGTGGTTTTCCTGGCAAGTTTGGTTCAAGAGGATTAAATGAATATACAACACTAATTGGCTAGGATTACTAGAATACTGTAAACCGTGTAATTTTTGCGTGTTTTATTTTCGCGATTTTCACACTCGAGGGTCAGAACGCAAATATAAATTGCGCAAAAATCATTGCTTCTTAAAACTTTTTGAAGCTGAAGGGTTCCAATCGTGAAAAATTCTTCTTCACAAATTCATAGACCCCAAAAATCGCAAACATTAAGTGCCGTGAAAAAGTTTACAGTATCTGTGGATGTGTCCAAGGACATCCACTAAACATATGCATAGTTTTGTTCTCAATGCCATCTTTAGCCTAAAAGGCACAAACTAATCTGGACAGGATTTAATGTTGGACGGTGGAGAACAAACATCAGCATGATCGATCACACAGTTGTGACCCGATCTGGGAAAACCAGGCCCACGTCTCCCACAAGGAAATGGTTAATGGTTACAGCAATGGTTACCCCACAAAGGCTGAAATCAATTCAGCTGTTAGAGTAACAAAGAGAGGCTATTCTTCAGCAACGAGTTGATGACCTAAAGGGCGGCGCAAATGTGCGACTAAAATGGGGGCGACTACCAATGCGACTACTATGTCGCATGCGACAATTACCTTAGAGGTCGATCAGTGATGTCATCCACGACATCACTGATCTTCCAAGGAAGCATTTGTTGCAAACGAGTCAACAAAAACTAAAAATATGTTCAGTCGCTGCTGTGGTCGCAAGGCCGGTCGCCTAGAAAATCGCTCGAAAAATCGCAAGTGTGCGCCACCCTTAACAGGGTAGTCAAGGACCTTGTCACTGCCTGGGGACTTGGGCCTGGTTTTCACAAACTGGGTCAGTTACAAACATGGTAGTAATGGCACAACAGAACATCTCGGCCATGTGGCCAAGCTAAGAATCGAATTGGACCGAAACTTGGTGTCATAGGTCATCTGTACCAAGTTTCAGATCAATAGCCCCAGCGGTTACGAAAAGTGCCCTGCTAACAGACTATGACGAACACAGGCATCACGTCATGACTATAGCTCACAGGTGAACTAAAAACCAACACAATAATCCCGATAAAATATGCAGGAGGTTTAACAAGATACTGGTAGCACCTCCGTCATGATCATATCAAAAGTACCACTGTCAGGACTTTGATTCAAAGATATCAACAGCCTGCTGTGTGGTCAGCAATGCTGACCATCACCAACAGAAGAAGCTGGACCCCAGCAATGCCAACCTCTGTGACCTCACAACTGCGATTTTGGAAAATTTGACTAGGACAGCCAGTCAAGAGACAGAATGGGAACACACCTATTACACTATCACATGTACAACATTAACATTCAATTCACAACCACTTTCTAAAAGTTCAGGTCACACAATCAAACGAGGTCGCCATCATCTTTCTTGACCTTGATCTTAGCTCCCATATCGCACACTCCAGCGAACTGCAAGACATTCCCATCCTCGAGAATCGCCGTTTTCCCCGATCCGTGATCCGTGAGATACGTCTCAAGATTCTTCAAGACACCCTTTGGATTCTTCTTCACAAACGTTTCAACATCTGAAAAGAAGGAAGATGGACACTTGATCCCTGATCTGTGAATTGTGGCAGGAACTGAGCCAGTCTCCACCAAGAGGAAACCTATTTATAAAGGTGTTCCTTAAAGATAATGTATCACGGGTATTTTCGCGGGCCACGAAATTCATTGTTTATTTACATTTTGTTTGTTTATGTCCAAGCTTTCTTTGTGTTATGAGTAATTTGTTGGTGGCATGCCCCTCTAGAAATTCTGTTGATTCCAAAAGTATTCATTGTGATGGGTTGGCATGTCCCAAAAGTCCCAAATAACATAATGTAAACATCCATGTTTACAAACATTAAATGTAAACAATGAAGTCGTGATATATTATCTTTAATATGAAAGTTTTCTCGTGCGAGTTGATTCTCAATCGCCAATAGACAAATCCCAAATTGAGGTAAACGAGAAAGATCTGCACGCTTCCGCCGAAATCGCAAAAACAACCTCGGTCTGAAACTGAATGACGTGACCCAGAGAACCCCACGACAGTGACTTCGACGACGTTGCGTCAAAGTCGACCATTGCTGAATCATGGATTGGGTCACGTCAGGTGGTTTCAAATCGAGGTTGCGGTTGTGATTTCAGCAGAAGTGCGCAGGTCTGCAAATTCGAGAATCGTCTATTTAAATGTTGGTTTCCGAAGGACTTCTACCAAGATCAATAACCCTATCCTCCCATAGCAGGGCTTGATTAGTCTCGCTCCTCTTCATACACTCACACACAAAGTGTGACAAGGAGCGAGGTAAAAACCCCTGCAGTGGGAGGATGAATGACACTGGCTGCCTGCAGTTTTTACAGAGGAGATGCCAACAGAAAGCCAACTTGTTTGAGAGAACCCACACATAGTGCGGTGTCTGATGAGGTTATTCACTCACCTTTTATAACATATCCCGAATCCCTGATCGTCTTGTGTTGCGACTTCCAAATCTGATACAAGTGTAAGAAGCAGCCGGCGTAGATATCGTTAAAGACACTCATCACAGTTTGACGTTTATTGCACTCCCTGCAAAGAATGGACAGGCATCATGAGTCGGAGGTATCGAGGTGGAATCCCACCAGCATCTGGCTGTCAGAGCTGCAGCGAGACCTTGGGCTTAGAACCCCATCTTATATCACTCTCAGCTTGGGAATGACTGAGTTACCAGTATCAACTGAGAGTAGACAAGCAGCCAGAGATGTTTCCATTCAAACGTAGGCTAGTATCCTGAACAGATGAGCAAGTGCTTTCACAGCACAAATGTATCAGAATGGCTGTGGTATAAATGTATTGGACACTGCTGTACAAATCTTAAACAAATGGACACGGCAGTACAAATGTATAGCGGTTCTTAACTGACGTCACATGACTGCAAAGAATCAGCCATGCTGGCCATCAAATGGCCGATGATAACATCAAAACTGTCACGTCATGACATTTGATGTCAGGATCTGTGTGTTGATGCTGTGTTGCTTGACATTTTGACGGCCAATTTGGCAAGGAAAGGAAATGTGACGTCATGTGAAGAACCTCTATTGGGTATTGCTGGGATGTAAATGGACTGACATAAAATAATCAAAAGAGTCTTACTTGTTTAATGAATCATCCCTGAGACACTGCAGAGCAATGCTGGTCATATTAATGCTTGTCACACAGAAAGGGAAATTCTGCGTCTCGTGGAGTGACAGTTTGTAGATGTCTCTCGCTAACGGCGATGTCTTTTCATTTGTCACCAAGTAGAGAACATTCAGTAGGCCTAGCAGGCCTGCTGCTCTCAGATCAGTGGAGGGGTCGGTACCTGCAAAGGAAAATGTAGCACATTCAGTTCATGGCAATTATAAAGGTTGCTCGTTGGAAACTCTAATGTAGAGCGGCACCATTACACCACTAGAGCCTTTCTAATCTTCCTTTGGCTATTTTCCTGAAATATTCCGTAGTCAACAGATGAACGCGTTGAGTGCTATCACCAGAAAGATGAACGCGTTGAGTGCTATCACCAGAATGACAACTATTCTTCACACACCTTGGAATCCCACAAGTTCCCAATGATCTCCATATCGCTGGCAATCAAACTTGGATCCCGTCAACTTCTTGTATATCGTCTGCAGAATTTGAAAATGCTGCTCTTCTCGGTTGTCGAATGCACATGCAGCAATGAGGAATACCTTCTCTCTCTCTGATAGTAGATTCTTCTGTAACTTTGGTGGTCCGAACATCATGTGTTTGAATGAACCCCAAGCACCACGGTGAACAGACGGACGGATGAGAGGCTGGAAGGAGAAGTTGATGAAGATCAGATTGTGAAGATGCTGTAAGCTGTATCTGACAACCGGGAAATATTTCCAATCTTCAGGAAGTAGAAGGTAGGAGATATTTAGCGAATACGCCTTTGCCGCATACTTTGTTTTTGTCTGCCTCACAACAGGTCACCTTGTAGGTTTGACAATCTCACTTAGGAATCCAGAAACAGGCTTTCTTGTAAATTAACAAACAATCACACTTGGGAATGCAAAAAGAGGGGAGGGGTATGTGTGATCTGGGCTGGGAAAACCAGGCACAAGTCTCCAGTCAGTGACAAGTGAATTCCCTTGACTACCCAATAGGTAATGAACCCATTGCTGAAGGAAAGTCTCTTTTCTATAGTGAGAGCTCAAATCACTGCTTCTGTCTGTACCATTTCCCCCAGGGGAATTGCAATTGGTTTCCTGAAATCAGGCCTACCTTGTATCTTGACATATCAGTATTGTTGAGGTAATCAAAGGCTTCCTCATATGTGATGGACGGTGTTGTTTTAACATTGGCAGCAGTGATCCCTGAAATAACAAGGGGGGGGGGGGTAAATATAGTTTTCTGTGTTGAGGGGTGCCCAGTGTGATGACTTGGCAGTGTCATTGTTCCAGGTCCAACACACTGTTCAATGACCTCAACTTCAGATGGACTAACACTGTTCTTTGTTTAAATTGTGCGTGGCGTCAGGTCAAGTGGACACCAACTGCCACTGGGTATAAAAATTATGCCTCCGAAATCTCTTGCTTGCGATTCCGCACCACCCCTTGCGAGGCAGTGTGCCAGTACAGCAAAGGCCCTTTTTAATCAGATAATGGTCTCAGCTGCTCATGTAGGAAACATGGCACCATCATTTCCATGGTGTGGTGGCAAATATATTTGTACACAACTCACACTCATATCAGCAAATTTATCAAAATTTCTACACCCAATGTCTTCATATACCTCTAAGAAAGATTCTTATGAAGCAACTTCACAAAATAATTGACTGGTTTAATTTATAACTCAACTTTTTTCAACTGCTCTCAATTTGACTAATGTGCTGACATCTTGTGGACAAATGACATACTACTGACAAGTTCCCCAAAATAGTTGAACGAATCAACACAGTGAGGCGCACTGGTTGCTAACTAGGTCAATTAGGATTAGAAGTCAGGGTTAGCCATCACAAACACACTTATAACAATATTAAGCCAGGTTTTATCCCTGGAGGATGTAACATGGCAGCCTCATTCCTCAAGTTGGGACACATCTTCAGCAAGCAGATAGTTGTTACTACTAGATTAGTGGTTAGCCAGACTACGTCACAGGAGCCCAGAGACACAACAAACACACTGTTTAGAACAAGCTATAGTCTAGTGTAGATGTATCCTTCAGATAGCTAAGTAGAGAGGTTGACGACAGTACCTGTAAAGTGCCAACAGCGACCTTTGCTCACACTTCATTCACAACAACAATTTTCAACATCAGCAAGGAAAATGCAGAGGCCTCAGGCGTACAGTGAGCAGGCGAAACTTACAAAAGAAGGAAGGGCAACTATAGAGGCTCTTCATTGACGTCACAATGGTCACGTGACTGCAAAGAATCCGCCATGTTGGCCATCAAATGGTCGGTGATGACATCAAAACTATCACGACACGTCATGACATTTTGACGTCACGATCTGTGTGTTGACGCTGTGTTCATGCTGTGATGTCGCTCGACATTTCGACGGCCAATATGGCGGCATTGTGTCATCATGGAAATGCGACGTCAGATGGAGAACCTCTAAAAAGCAGTTAACAAAGGAAGCAGAGGTTAACAGGACTACATCTAATGGACGAAACATGCTTTTTACCCTCAACACTGTCATCATCACTGTCCTCAACATCCAACGCTGTGAAGAAAACAGTGCAGATGTAACAAAAGTCGGGAGAGTGCAAAATAAGCCAATTGGATTGAATTTAAAGAAGTGAACTGAAGATATATGAATGATCAATGCTAGATAACAGAACATGAATGCTTGATATCGAAAATCTATATGACTGTGATGGCTGAAGAAGGGATCACCTCAACTGAACTGTCATCCTCCCATAGCAGGGCTTTGGTCTCGCTCCTCTTCATACACTCACACTGATGGATGAAGAGGAGCGAGGTAAAAACCCCTGCTGTGGGAGGATGCTGAAGGTGGTCTCATCATGGGGTCGGGTGAATGGATTTGACAGTCAGTCATCTGTCCAGCGATATTTCATCTTTTATCACTCCATGTAGCAGCTCTGAATCTCGAACTCTTTCCTTCCTTCCTCTGGTAATATGGAGCATAATGTGCTGAAGTTTCAGTTATGAAGTGAAGTTTTATAGATGCTTACCTGGGGTGATGGTCTGCACGGTGTCCCACTCAGCCTTTGCTGCCAGGAGGGCTTGTGATGTAACATTTGCTGGAAGGAAAACACTCAAATTTCACAAACTAAACAAGCTCCAGTATGCAGAGTGAAACTCAACTTGGCTGTCACAGTCAATGTCTCCAATGGAAAAGGCACAGCTTTGTTTCAGCAGTTGGCCACGATTCGACAGTCAACGACATGCTGGGTTTTTGGAGAATGACATCAAAGCAGACAAGCCTCTGGTGACATAAGTCATACTGTCGTGTTGTGGTGAAGATATGTCATGTCATCACCCTTTCAACTTTAACTTGAGATTGTACTATGAATGTCAATAATTAAAATTGAAGGGGAACATTATAACTACACTCACTTGTAGCATTGAGGGAATAATCCTGACTTCTTTCATTAGGATCCACCACAGAACCATTAACGTGAACCAAAGGAGGCTGCTGAAAGAAAGACCATCTGTGTTATCAACAATTGCAGAATCTTCCATCTGAATGAACATACGGAAGACCGACTATCTATCAACAATGCTCAGAAAGTGAAGGAAGCTACACACTCACCCCTTTAGCATCAGAATTCAGCTGTGTAATCTCTTTAGCATCAGAATTCAGCTGTGTAATCTCTTTGCCAGCAGTCATGGGTCTTGCATCTCCGTTTGCACCAACATTGAGACCAGCAGCAGGGGTGTAAGAAGGACTCTCTCCAACGATCTCCTTTCTCTCTATCACTACACTTGTGTTTGTCTCAGTATAGAAGACACCTTTGTCTCCTTGTCCACCATTTGAATGGACTTGACTCTTTTCCTGACTGGTTATAGACTTTCCTTCAGTAACCGTTACTTTATCATAGAAAGTGCTTTTACTTTGTAACTGTCCAGAAACAGTCCCAGAGGTGTAAAATGTACTTTTTCCGCCTACAGGACTTGGGATGCTGGCAACTTTGTTCGGACTAGCGGCCGACGCAGAATTGGACGGAAAATCTCCAACGTCAAAATCATCATCGAAGTCATCTTCTTTCTGAAATAAGGAGAGAAGAATTTATTCAGGCCATTAACGACTCCACACTTGTTATATGGTGTTGATTCCATCCCATGTCTTGATACTGCCACCCATTCAACCCATCTGATCAAATTACAACTCTGAGGAACATCGTATGAAATAACCATTTGGAATTGACAACATGTATTTGCTAAATTTGCATGGTGGAGGAGCAATGAAATCAATGAGAATTCAATCTTGAACACAAAGGTGACAAGCTCCTGAAAATTTTCTGAGAGTGAAGTTGTCTAAGAATCAGAATTTACCTTCTTTTGTTCTTGTAGTTGTAGAAACTTTAAGGCGGCTTCCTCTTCCTCAGGATTGAGCCTGTCCTCATCATTTTCTTTTCCTTGACCAGCTGTATCCTGCACAACTGGATCATTCAGGTGGCAAAGTTCATCCTTGGACTCCAAGTGGATCACATCAAGGGCAGTATTGACTGATACGGACTCCAAGTGGATCACATCAAGGGCAGTATTGACTGATACGGGCTCGACAAAGTCATCACCCTGAGCAGAATGAATCATCACTTTGGCAGGGGATGACTGTGGTGAGCTGTCCTGGAAACCATCAGGCGGTGGGCGAAGTCCAGCATCAGGGTTACCTGATGTCTCCAAAGTGATCTCAGACCCCACAGCTTCACCACTGACCACTGATCCCCCATTGAGGTGACTGCCATCAGCTTCATTAGGAAGGTAACTAAAGATCAACTGTTCAGATTCACTGGCATTTTCAGCAGCATTATTTTCACGGCTGGGCACTGCCACTGTAGCATCTCCATCAGTTTTACCATCCTCTGGTTCAGCTTGAAAACCAGCCTCAATCAGAAGACTTTCATCCAGACCAATTCCTCCTTCAACACAAGGTGGCTTCCCAGACATCAACCCAACACTTGCATGAGAGTCATTACTAGAAGGGTTTCTGTCGAGCTGATCCATGTTTCTAGAGGCTCATAACACCATCTGAACCTAGAAGAATAGAGAAATAGAACTGATAACCTGATACCTGGAGTACACTTAAAGATAATGTATCACGACTTCATTGTTTACATTCAATGTTCAAGGCTCAAAATAAGTGGTATCGCATAGCAATTTGCGACAGAAAAATCAGAAAGTGCGATATGGCCGAGGAGGTACATTTGCAAAATTGCTACACATCGTTTTCAAGTAGAGACAGCCGTGGCTGGCCAGCAGCGGCCGTCGAGGAGTCAGTCAGTACATAGTTCATCGGCAACTAACAACACCAACCAAACCTCGCTTTCATGATTCTTACACATGAGTCACAGTATGTTCGCCATGCATGAGTGAGTGTTGTTGTGTGCGAGGTTGACTCAAAGCCATGCAAGATGGCTTCCGCTGTTGAACATGTTGGATGGACAAAAAAGTTGCTACACAAAGTACCAAAACTGCGAATCAAGTGGAACCCTTGATTGGCAATTTTGCTACACAAGTAAAAAAAGTTATTTTGAGCCTTGAAAGTTTGTATCACGACTTCATTGTTTACATTCAATGTTTGTAAACATGGATGTTTACATTACGTTATTTTTGACTTCTGGGACATGGCAACCCACCAAATTCAATACTTTGGGTGTCAAAAGAATTTCTAGAGGGGCATGCCACTGAAGAAAGACTGGACACAAACCAACAAAATGTAAATAAACAATGATTTTCGTGGCCCACGAAAATACCCGTGATACATTATCTTATGGCCTGCCACCTCACCTAGGAGGCCTATCGGCGGTAACGGCAGGCCTATCTATACCGTAGCGTAGGCCAAGCCAGGCATGTTACGTTTCAATGACAACACGAACAACTCAACTGAACGACTGCAAGAATTCCCAAATAGGCTACCGAGGCCTACCGTACCGTACCGTGGTGTAGGGCTAGTGAAATGCATATTTACCAATACCATCAATCGGTAGGCCTAGGCCTAATCTCATGGGTATTACACTTCAGCTAAGCACACATGGCGGCCTGCAGTAAGCCACAATCCATGCACATTATGAGTAGTGCATCGCCTGCACTGACGTACATTTTTTTGACATTTTTTTGACAGTTCTAAGCAACCCAACAAAAAAGCATTGTCTGCATGGTTGTTAGTGCGATTTCTTTCACATTTACGCATCTTGGACAATTTACCTATATGCACACACTTACTCAACCTAATTAAGGCACTAGGATTTGAATAATTTTGAAGTTTTAATCCAGTGATCACTGCCATTTTGGATGGAATTCACGAAGCCACTAGCAGCAGTCCCGCACTGAAGAAAATTCATCAAACTCAAAAACACATCAAAGAAATAAACTGACTCATGCAACAAATACATTAAATCACATTTATGTTATTGTATATTTTATAAAATATTCAAAATGAGTAACCATTTAAATATCAAGGAAAGTTTGACCAGTGAGCCCGTGATTGTAAAGATGGCAGCCCCCATGAACAGGGTTTTGCGAAAATTCTCAAATTTTCCGCATTTTTGGGGGTCTAAAGCTCTTTTTGAGCGTGGTCTGTCAACTTTAGATGTTGCTGAAGTAGTCAGCATAATTCCAGTCCGAAATTGCAGGCCACCATTGCTAAAAAGAGCCCCAAATTCAAGCTTAATCCAGGCTGCTGTTGGTGAGTTTTTGTGTCCCGTTTTATTTTGTAGGGGGAGGTTTAGAAATCAAACGATAAACGTAAACGGTCTGCGCGCAATCAACTTCACGTTGTACCAAAGATATCAATATCACCTTTCAGTCTTTGCTTTTTCACCTCAGGGCAAAGGACATTTTCTTCTGCAAGTTCTGATGATTCCCAAGTTGCTGGTGCAAAGAATGAGCCTCGTGATGATGATGGTTTTTCTAGGGAAAGGTTGGAAACTTTGTTGAAGGAAGAGTCAAAACTTGTGGAAGATATGGCAAGTATAACATGGCTGGAATACAAAGTACCTCAAAGGACGTCATTCAAAGTTTATTAAAAGGTGTCCTGTAGTCTTGTACTCTCTTGTTATAATGTTATGATCTTGTTTTTCTTGATTTCAGCCTGACTGCAGTTTGTCAAATCCTTATGAGAAACCCTATAAGAAGTGTGTCATCTGCCAATACAACATTGAGTTGGATTACAAAGTAAGGAGCCTATGTTCGGCCTATTTTGATATCAGTCTCAGCAAAACTTCTACATCAATACCCTAAGAATGAGGACCAGCCATTTGTGAGGACATTCACTTGAAAATTGCTTGCGGCTTCACATGACCTGATTGTTTTGAGCTTGAAATGTTGTCTTCATTATTTTGCAGAATACTAAGTTACTAAGTCAGTTTGTTTCACCATACACTGGTAGGATATTTGGCAGGCATATCACTGGGTTGTGTCGGCCTATGCAGCAGTGGATATCACATCTGATCAAAACATCGAGAAGATTCGGTGAGTGTTGTGTCATGGTAACTGGAATCCAGCAACACTGGAAAGTTATGATGGCCATCATGATAGTCTACTTCACATCCTGGAGACTGTGTGGAAACTTCTGCAGCTCACTTTACAAGCGATAAAAAACTTCCATTGCAGTTCCTTTCCACAGCAGATTCTCATCAATATTTTTCTCTTACAGGGTATATGCCACTGATGTTCAAGGATGCCGAGTATCTAAAGGACCCAGTTCTGTTTGACCCGTTCAAGAGAGTGAAACACCATGAAAATTCATGACCTATTGTTCATATCAGTTACTTCGCTTAATCAGGACCTTTGAATCTTCTTAACAACTTGAAATAAGGACATCTTCATCAGCCAAGTTGCATAAAATTCTAGTAGCAATGTCCCCTTCACATCTGAACAACTGTTGTAGTGACAACATTCTCTACTCTATGGGAACTTTGCTTCTGTGTGTGTATAATGAGTTTGTAAATAAAGATACTCTTGATGTAGTAGATAACCTCTTCCAATTACTGCTGTGAACATACCGGGTACTTCTTAGCTCTCATACAGTATGCGACACCGGTTAAGGGCAGAGCCGGGGCCCCTATTGATAAGCCTTCTTGGGATTGATTATTCCACTGATCGCCCATCGAAATAAGTGGAACTATCCATCTCTTGACATGAGCAAGCCCAATGGAGGATTTGTAAATAAGGCCCAGATAACATTACAATGGTTCTTGTTGAGTTGAATGTTGGGACTCTGTCACAGCGGAATGACGAACAAGATTGTCACAGCGGAATGACGAACAAGATTGTAACTCGAGATGTATAGGGACATGTTTTCACTGGACGGAGTTGACAAGCATTCAAATGAACAAGATTATCCAGGAAAGAAAGTTCGACTGGAGATATTTATGCAACAGTTTAGATTGTTTAATACTGAACAAGTTTTTAAAACATACATTCTTTCATAATGTAACTGCAGAGGAAGCGCTATCAAACTCAACAGACATCAACCTTTCAGCAGGTGTGTAAACAGTGTCGCTCAACATTTGGACATAAAATGTGCTGATTATTTCACTTTCATCACACAATGACGTACAAGACCAACCCCCTTTGGTTGGACATACAAGTCCAAACCCCAACACAAATGTTATCAGCTGGGGCCTGTTTCATAAAGTGACTTTCAGCTAATGGTACCTTTAACCAAATAGAAAATACATTGAAGTTAAAGGTACCATTAGCTTAAAGTCGCTTTATGAAACAGGCACCAGGTCTCTTCCATCTCTATAGCCCAAATCAACTGAAAGGAAAGGAAAATGAGGAACTTTTCAGTCCTATTCTTGTCTTCAAGTACTCAACGCTATACGTTACATATCTCTTCTACACGCAATGTCTGCAAGGCATTGTAAGCAAGACTGGCCGCAATTTCCGGTAGAATTACATTGATAAAATCTCTCAAGCGGTTCTTATCCAACACATTGGATCCAGCAGCCAGGTACATGTATGGATGAAACCATCTTCAATAACAAACAGTCTCTAAGATACGTGAATCTATCATCAAGATTCTATCAACTTCACTCTTTCTTTCTGAACCTTCAGTCCAATCGTGTGTCGAATCTTCTTATCAAACTTGGACCACAACTCTTCCTCGGTTTTTGTGTTTTTATCTCCGCAACAAGATAAATATTCATTTAGGACCTGAAACATGGGAAGAAAAGTGTTCAGAACAGATCTTCCTCCAACTCAAATGTATGCTTGGAGTTGACTTCATAGATGACTTGCACATAATGTGTGGGGTCTGATTCACAAATTCAGCACCTCACTTAACATGTTTAAGAAAATTTCAATTTCATCTTCAACTGATACTGACAGTTGGAATAAGAAGCACACCCATCATGCAGATTCAGTGCCTCTCAAATACACATTACCTTTTTTCTTAACTTCTTTATCTTTAACTCATTATCATTCTTCCTTAATACTTCAAAAATGCACAATTCCCAGCTGAATTTGGATTTCACCGGTGTCGCTGCTGATGTCTGTGAAGCGTTTAACTCTTCTGAAACTGGAAAGAAATGTGTTCGTTGAACATCAGCAACTACTGGCATAACCTCAAGGTGACGTTTCCCCAGAATGGATTTTAGCAAAATTATTACAAACAACCAAATTTGTAACACACCTTCCTGATTCTCATCTCGTTCTTCTTCTTGGCGATGTTTCTTCTTTTTCTTCTTCTTCACTGCTGTAACTTCTACAGTCTCTTCTTCATCATCTTCTTCATCTCGTTTTCTCTTTTTACTCTTCTTTGGTTGACTTTCCTCAGATTCCTGAGAGACAAATTTGAATACTCAGTTCACAGAGCTTCCAGGGTGACACTTGCTCCCACTGATGACCACAAATTTAGCAGGAAGGTTAAAATGGCACCTTTAACAAGGCACTGAACACTGCCTTGACATATATCAATCATGACCATGTGATGGCACAGATTTTGCCCCATGTCTGCAAGCATGCGATAGATTACCGGTACCTTATCTGTTTTATCCTTTTTCTCTTTTTTAGTCTGTTTCTTACTCCTCTCTTCTTTCTTCTCACGTTTACTTTTCTTTCTCTCACTTTCATCTTGTGAAGTGGCATCAGTGGATTCTGCACTCGGCTGTGTATCACTACTTTTTCCATTCTCTTCTTTTTTTGGTGGTTGTGAACTGTCAGTACCACCTGGAGGCTTTAGTGCATTTGCAGACAATGCTTCCCAAACTTGGTCAACTAACCACTGTTCTCTAACACGTAAACTGTTCTTCACGAAGTTCTGCAAATTGAAGAATACAGCAGGGCTAGTACATGTACCTGACACACAGAATACAAGGCCTAATATTGGCACAACAGAGAGAAAAGTGGCTGCATCTTAGAACGTTTTTTTCGAGGCTGGTTGTGTAATGTCACATTATTGTTTCGTGACAAAACATACCTCAAACTTTGCTTTCTTCCTTGGAATGTTTGGATATTCTTTCAGTGTATCTAGGAGTCCTCGCACTCTGGGGTTGCCTTTTGTCTTATTGATGGCCTCCTGGACTTGCTGGAAAAGAATTACAATGTCAATCAACTTGAAAAGCTAAACAAATTTCTCTGCTCACTCTCTCCCACTCGATTTTAGTTACCCCTCCCCCCCCCCACTGAGTCCGATCATTACCTGAATCCACAGCTCCTGTTTCACCTCTCCCTTGTTTGCCCCAGGTTTTGGTTTATAATTCTTCCCTCCATACTTCTCATCTTCTGTCATACATTTAGTGTGTTGTTGATAATCATCTCCCCTGAAAGCAAACATTCAGCCAAATAGACGACATCTCTAATATAATGACATTTCAAGCTCACAGCTTTGCCACATTGACACTTTGTACTGATCAGAAAGGATCAAGTGATGAGCTGAATTGTCTGCTCTTGAGTAACCAAGAAATTCCAAGTATAACGCCTCCAAGATTAGACTTTAGGGCCCTACTCCCTTCATATTATCACTGATATCAATCAGTGGTCTCCGCATGGCTTTTTGTAAAGGTGGACCACCCTACCTTGGGATTTTACCACCCTACCTTAGAAGTAGCCACCCTACTACCTTACAGTCCAATTTTGTAATGCTTTACACCTCCACCTTTGGTGACCACCCTATCTTAATTTGGAAAGTAATGGGAAAAGCTGGAATTTCAAGGGTACCACCCTACCTTAGGAAATCCTGTGGAGATCAATGTTGCAACTTACCAGAATTCTTTCCCACAGTCAACACAAGACAACACATTACACTGACGACACTGTGTCTTATAGTGTTTCTCAACCTGCGCTTTTTTCATCGATTCACCACAGGCATTGCAAGCAAACACAACCATCTTCAGGCTTCATAGGCTTAACCTGAAAAGTATGACAAATAAATAGGTGTTAACGTAGTATGAAACTCATTGTCTTTGGTCTCTGGCCCCCCTATGTTTCGAATGGAGTAAATTTTTGGAAGGCCTCCGTTGACGAGGCGTCCTAATTGATCCGGCGTGCAATTTTAGTAATGCTTATAATTGACAAGTATAATTCGGAACGAGTTTAGAATCCCCGATCAGTGCCCCCAAAAAAGGTCATCGATTGACGGAATAAGCCGCATTGTACAATAGGATTTCCATTGTGCCATGGAGTAACGTCACTTTCGCGCAATCGATCGGGGATTCTAAACTTTAGCCTCATTTTTTCCTACTTCATTGACTTGTGAATGTGTCTCCTATTTATGTCAAATCGCGGCTTATTCCGTCACTCTATCGTTGGGAAACCTGGCACCCCGAAACAACTAGAGATGTTACACGGCGGGGGGGGGTACCTGCATGCATCCGACAATCGGATGTAGGCCTATACACACGTGACGTGTAAAGAGCAGGGCGAGAGTAGTCATGAAATTCACGACTTCGAATATTTGGGATATTCTACGTCGTGATTCAGCACTCCATGTTGTGTGGAGGAAATTCTCCCGTCTGAGAAGGGCGAAATGTTTTCACTGCTGGTGAAGCTCTGGAAGCAGGACAGCATTTAAAAAGTATCCTATCATGAAGTTTCAATGTTCTAGATGACACTCCTACCNACGACAGGCGAATGGTCGACGTCATGGGTTGTGAATGACGCAGTTTTTGTAACGTCAGAATGACGCACGACGGCTGATGACGTTCAACAATCGCGAAGGCATGCGCACCTGCGTTTTAACCGAGTTGATGATCAGCGCCACCTTTTGTTTGCCGGTACCCCATTGATATGCAAATTTTCGTTTACACTAGTCCCCATAGGAGTTTGTATTGATGTATCCGGTCGTAGAATCATAACTCTGTTATGTTCGGAGACAGGAGTTTTCGGTCTAGGGCGAGAGGCACTTTAATTTCGGACACCAATGAAGAACAACCAACCTACCGAGAAAATGATGTTTTTTCCTTGCTTTTGTGAACCTCTGATGAGAAGAGGTTTTATCACACGACTTAGAATAGAAATGATGGGCTCTGCAGTTATTATTCGGTCAAAATCCTCAAAACGGAAATAACAACAATCGACCATGTGCAGTCATTCTCCGCCGTGATGACGTCATTTCAGCTGGCGGAGAATGAGCGCCGGGTAGGGAATCCCCGGGAAACCCCTTTTCGCCAACATGGCTTCCACCAGCGTTGGAAAACTGCAGGATGAAGCTTCGAAACGAAAAGAACGCCTCAAAGCAATGCGAGAGAGGCAAAGAAAGGATGAGGGAGACGATGATACCCCTCCAGACAAGAGGGCTTTACTTGATTCTGGGGAAGAACTCCCCAAACCGATTTTTAGAAGCTACAGACCTCATGATGAACGTCTGAAAGAACAAAGCATTGAAGTTGAAAAACCCAAACCAGTCGAAATCAGTGACAAAGTTCAAAATCAGTTAGAGGCTGCTAAGCCAGAGCCTGTTGTAGAGGAGGTGGACCTTGTGAATCTAGCCCCTAGAAAATTAGATTGGGATCTCAAACGTGATGTTGCAAAGAAGCTGGAAAAGTTAGATCGGAGGACGCAGCGAGCGATTGCAGAACTTATTCGTGACCGATTACAAATGGGCAAGGAGGACCTTGCCGGAGCAGTTAGTGCGGCACCTCAATCTGTGGAGGATGAGGATGACTGAGGGTTCATTGGAGTGTTCTTATGAGAGGAATGGACTCGGCAAATCAGTGACTGATTGACATGGACCTCTGTCATGTCTGTGATAACCTGTAGCCTTCCAGTCGCAGACATATGTCATTGAACAGTTCTGTGTAGGTGATGATGGTGAGAACTCTGATAGGCATATACAACAGTTGCTGATGCTCACCAGATTGGATGACGAAATAGTTTTGGGAGGGCGGTGTTAACATTTGGGCGGTGTTAACAATTGCTCACAAGGTAGAGACACATGGATCGAACAATGAACAGTTAGTACTTCAAATTTCTGGACTTTGTCTTTAAAGTGACGTGGACTAAGACCTTAAAGAATATTCTGGTGTATTCATTCTCTGCTGATGTGAATGGGTCCATCCAATTTGGACAGATATGATGCACAGACTAGATATCTCCAGTGGGACTGATGAAAACTGTGAAAAAAAGCTTTTGATTGTGTCTCCTCATCAAACTAAATTTCTAAGAGCTGAGACAACAACATGATAGGCCTACTGCATTCGAAGTGTTGAAAGGAATTGTGTCTTTTATATGTCTTTCAACATGTTGAATAAAAATGTTTATCCTTTGTAACGGTTTGTAAGAAATTAGTGCACTTGTACAGTGGAGCCTCTTCATCTTTTTGACACTGTTGGGACTGAGAGTGAAGCTGTCCTTGGTTGAGAGAAGCCCTGATTACAGAGTTTAATGACCAATTTTGGAGTGATCTTTGATTTGATGTCCTTAGTTGACCTGATAGAGAGGTGTCCTACTGGCAGGTGTTCGTTATGGGAGGTTGCACTGTATATCCTCTTCTCACACCCACGGTAATTCATGAGACAAAAAGAACCACAACTGAAACACGTTTCTTCTCCTGAAAATATCGCTTTTTATTTCTTGATACAAAGAAGATTTACAAAAGGAAATTTTCTATCAGTCCTAAGAAATAAGAAGAAGCAATAAAACAAAGCCGACTGACATGTCACAATGAAGGATAGGCATTATTTACAGGCGTATTGAAACAAAAGTCATGGGTGCGAATGAAACCGGAAGGTCGGGCGAGCTTTGGAGTAGCCTACAGAATTCCGATATTGATTCCAAGACTTGATTATTCAGAAGATTTTCTTCAAAATGTGAAAGAAGATTTTCTTCAAAATGTGAAAGATACTGAGTGAGCCTGATAGCCTCTCCTGTGTTCACACTGGTAGATGAACATCACGGTGTGTGATGGCGAACTGCCCTTCCTTCAGCGACTGAAAACTACTGTAAGAACGGTGTTGTCCCGTCCAATCTCATGTACACAATACTGTGACGTTTTAGATGATCCCTTCAGACGTACGTTAGATGTCACCACTAGCGCTGTCTTTGCTCTATCTTGTCTGTAGGGATATTTTATATCAAATCTTTACGGTGAACGCCAATATTCTGCCACCGATTCTGCTGTAGACACACGTGTAAGATACATGAGAGACGCCCGATGTGAAACTGGAAATGCAATGTCCGAGTGACAATAGATATTTTGAATTACTCTGAGAATGCGACTGTCAAATAGGTGTGGCCCGAAAGTAACTTCCGTTTGAATGTCGGATGCCCGGTCGGATGTTTTCTGAACTTGTTATGAAACACCTCATTGACTCACTTTGATCCGTAAAAGATAAGGAGACAGAGGGACGCATGCAATCAGGAATGTTACTTTTGACCCACACACAGTAGGCATAGGCTATCTGGTGGACAGGACAGGCCCTTGATCGGATAAATGCAAATGGTCAGTGCGCAATCGCTACGCTCTACGGGAATTCTATTCATTCCTGATTTTTCATTCAGGAATTTACTGGCTCTAGATTGTTCAAAAACAGCGGCAACAAACTGACATTTTGTCAGTGTCATGTTTGAAGGCCGCCCAATCCATGATAAGACAATCTGGATTTAGTTTGAACTATTAGCACCAGGGGGCACTATCGTGATTTACGTTGAAGAAGTTCTTCTAAAAGTCGGACTAGTTCGGGTTTCATGCCAGTGTCCGTCGTTCGGCACGTTCCGTCGTTGGCACAGGTGTCTGAAAGAGAGAAAGGAGGTGGATTATACCCAATTGGCCACGGATACTTCTGATTCCGAAAAATAAAAAACAACCTCCGACTAATATCGATATCGATGCCGCACTTCGGTCGCAACGTTGCCTGGAAACAGTGTGGCCGAACGTGACATCATTTTGCTCAGTTCAGCTATCGATGGTGATAGTGGTGGGAGCATTCAGCCAACGGCTGAAAGAGATCCACCGCAAAATGGTAAAAGTACAGCCTTCACATCGTCTGCAACCTCAGCTTAGCAACTAAAAGGTTTTTCAACCGGCCCCAACTCACACTTGTAGCTGGTAGGCCTAGTACAACTAGGCGGGGAGTGAAAGCCATGGTACTTCAACCTAAAAGAGTCAGTGCGCCGTGGATTTCGCATGCACCTCGGGGGTATGAGATGCTTTATTGACAATGGTAAAAACACTTGACACTGACCACAACGAAATCTGTGTTGGATGAAACCTAATATATTTCCTTACGAGAAACTGGACGTTGCTTATCTCTCTGGTGAGGCAATTGATGCTCAAACAAATGTTTGAACCATTGAATACTGGAGATTTTATCACCAATGCCAGCCGAGACCTCGCGAAAAACGGATGCAAAGGACATAGCGACGGCTGGCGTTGCTACGAGAAAAGTTGATTACCTGATGTGCAACAAATACCACTCGCCACACATTTCCCTTGGTTACTAGGTCCACAAGATCGACCAGGTACAAAGCAAGCTGTCGTTGATTCGTTCTCTTTTGCGCAGACGCTGCTTAATTTTGTCCCCATATGACATCCTATGTCTCTACCACAGCAAATATCTGGTCCCACACAGATTCCTTGTCCTTTCGCACATGCCATGCACTGAAAAAGTTTAAGAAGGAACATACGGAATATAATGACAGAAACGCTTAGCTCTGTCAGATTGTTCCAAAAAGCGTTCATCGTAGCATCATTTGCAGCTGTAGCCTCACTGCCTGTCTTCAGAGCCGACTCGGGTCTATAGGAGAGGCGGCCATCAGGCTGAACATGATTCGCCACGAGCAACCAAACCCGGGCTGTGACCCCTAAATCAAAGACACCATGCTCGGCATTACCCGACTCCATACCAACATATGAAAGACGCTCACCCCAGCCCTGATGTCCCCCACCCCCTACACCCGTGCCCTGTACATGTACCACCGCAGCTCTTGCCTGACGTCCACCGACCCCAGACGGATCAAAGCGACACGCGATCATCACTGATTCACTTCCAACATTTGCCCAATAAAATGAGGAAGTGTCGCCCGCTATCATTCTCTTTGATTAGATAAGTGACCAGTGTATCAATTTGATGCAATTTGCCCAACGTTAGCCTTTAGTGATTTGATTGCGATCATTAATGTCCTCACTGAGATGAAATGTCCTCACCTGGCAGAGGAGGTGAGAAGGGCGTAACTCTTCATATACATGTAAGTCGTCAAGATCGTGTTCGCCTCGGTGGTAAGACAAAAGCAGACAGGGAGATCGCTAAAAGATCAACCTCCTCTCCTCTCATTGTCAATGAACTGTTTTCGTAGAATTTGCAACATGTCGACTGACGAATCTGACCAAGCTACACCAAAATCTCAGTTGTAAGGCCAGAGACCTGGCTTTGCCACTGGGAACCGCTCCTAGGGAGTTTTCGCAAAGCCCCCGAAACGCCATCGCGAACGTCTGCCCTTTTGTTCGGTGCTCTCTTTGTGGCATCGAACAATGGGTTGGGCGTTGGCGTTTCGGGGGCTTTGCGAAAACTCTCTATTATCATATCAAAAACGCTAGTGTCAAATCCTCGATTCGAAGACATCAACAGCCTGCTCTGTGGTCAGCAATGCCAACCATCACCAACAGGAGAAGCAGGACCCCGGCAAGGCCAGACCTCTGTGACCTTACAATTGCGATTTTGGTGTATCTGCTGTTGTACTGTCACATCCACTCACCCGTCTCTGCCCAACTGCATGATCATTTAAACTCCTTTTGCCCCCTGGTGGACAATTTCGTATGAAGCATCCTGAGGTGAGTACTACATACAGAAGGACCAGGAGGGACAGTAGCCACAAACTAGGAATGCTCTTCATTATGTTGTCTTGGTGATCTGAAACGACAAGGANAAGCTTTAGGAGTGACCCATTTACGATCAACTTCTGGTTTCAAATCGTGAGAAGGATTTAGATTTGGCCAAAAACGCTTGGTCTGCATCATTCACTCAAGATTTTCACGGACTAGAACGTCGTCCTATTCTCGCCCCCAGAGGGCGATACGAGATCTCCTTATCTAGCTCCTTGAATCGGTTGAACATGCCTTCGAAATATCAGATCAGTCGAATCATTGTCCTCGAACAACTAGGCCTACACACTCATGTCGATAGGACCCTTTACCATGTTTTCAAGAACAGCCTTGCTAAACCGACGTTTCTTCAAGAAAAGACGCTGTTTGTTTACCTTGCAGTCTGAAATTTTCGTTCGTCACACTCTATACCTTGGTCTGATGAGTTCAAACATATTTAAAGGTGGTGATCCCTTGTGCGAAGGAAGGGCTCGCAGCTGCGTCTCATGGGACCTCAATGGATTTGAACCGTTTGTGAATGTGTTTGTCTTGAGTGATGATGTTACGATGTCCGCCAGCCATCCCTCATACGAATCAAACTGCCACCTTTCATACTAGATCTGGCATGTCTGGCGATCGAGAGGGATGACAGCGAAGGCAGTAAGATAAAAACAAGATCATTTGCTCTTTGTCTGTTACCTAAGCGTCGGGTTTATCCGATGGTATTTAAAACGGAATTCGTCGCATAAAACTGAAATGGTAAAATGTGTTTTTGTTCTGTTTGAAACACAGACGGAAAACCGACTGAAGTGCGGTGTTGTCGGATGAGAAAAGTCTGAAAGAATCAAGCACATTTTGTTTCTCTGTCTGAAGTTAAAGTCGGAGTTGTCCTATTGTAGTTTATGTGCGGGGCGACAGCTTCAACCTTTTTGACGCAGGTGAAATACAGACTTTTTGTCGGGAATACTGCCGACTTGTTTTTAGCATTCGCAACAAGGTATTTTTCCAAACACATACAGCGGGACTGGCTTCCTATTTTCTTAAACCTCTGAATAATCTCGATTGAACGCATCAAATCAATTTCTGCACAGACTCTGTCTTTTATACGAATTGTTCATTATGCAGGCAGAATAAAATAAATGTATTCATTGTTATGGTTTGCTTACTAAAGTGAATGTGCCGAATGGTGGGCATGCAAGGAATGGTTGGTGTCTCGCTGGATTTATCCTAATTCTGTGCTGATTCACTCGTCCCTCCGGCAAAATATTCAAGTGACAACAATGTTAGCCGTAGTCACTAGCTGCTACTTTATTTTGTACTTTTAAAACAATAGTTCACGACATGGGGACGGCATTGTTAGCAAATCTTCGGCTACTCCCGGAAATACCCGAAGACAGGCGAAGATGACGTCGGCTCCTTCCGGAAATACCCGAAGACAGGTGAAGATGACGTCAAAATCATGATGAGCAGCCATCCTCAAATGACTAACAACGACAAATTACATGGTAGAAGTGCGTATCCGGAATTTATGCCACACCCAGCAGCAACAATTAGACAACACTGACGGCCAGGTTCATCATTCATCATCATGTATCATTCACACATTTCAATACATGTATTTAAGATGAATGAAATGTGCGGGCTTTAATAGCTCCTGCACGAAAGACTACTAATCCATCGCAATCTGCCTTTGATAAAACACCGTAGGAATGATATACAAGGTAATAGAATACTAGAACCAGAGAAAGTTAGAGTTATCCGCATGTTTAACATCTGTCTGATGAGAAAAAGCTAATTGACAAGTCAGTGAAGTCAATTCATTCACGTGGCAATGAAATCCGACACATTCCTTTAAACATTCCTTTGATTATTTCCTTACAAGTTATTCAACTGAGTGTTTTTTGTGTATATGATATACTTTCAATCAGGTTGTATCATCATGTTGCACAATTAAAAAGAAAATACAACGATGAACGAAATGCTCGCCTTAAAGCTGAACTGTCGGAAAAAAATACCGGCGAGTGGTTGATCATCAGCTTTTCCTGCTNACCACCACCAATCATGTTCTATCATATTCATGTCGCACAATTCAGAATGCAACTTCACCAATGAACGAAAATGCTCATCTTAAAGCTGAACTGTCGGGAAAAAGCTGCCGGCTAGTGGTTGGTCATCGGTCATTCCTGCTTTCCGTCATCCCCTCCCCCACTCACACACAGAGACAGCCAAACGACTTAGCAGCTCACTCCGCCACTACGGAAGCTTTGGTCTACCAACCAAATACACCCACATTCCAATCAACTAGTTTCGTGTCATTGACTGTTTAAGCTTTTTAAATATATCCAAATGAAAGAAAAAGTTAGTCGTTTCAAATGGCCGTCACGTCCTTCCTGTTTACCAAGACCTTCATAGCGGAAATTGCAAACGAATACAGATCTGAGAATAGACTCTTTTGAGGTACTTTAGCAAGAACAAACTCGACTATTCCTGGGTGGAACTATCATACCGACTCATCCCGAGAACACAAGGCCGAGAACATCCGAGGTTCTTGACGCTGATCAGCGACATCTCACGGCGGCCAACCTAATATTGCAGCCTAATATATAGGCAAGAACTTTCCGCCCAAATGCCCTTGCCAAGTCCCAAATCTGACTCACACTAGGGCCGCTTCCTCTACTTCTGAAGGGCGTGAAAATGAACTCCGCCAAACCAATCGCGTTGGCAGCATTTTGACATTCATAAGATAAGATAGAAGTGTGCACACACAGAGGTGTAAGTAAGTCCTCATTTGTAATAAACCACTCGATAAGATTGTCAACTGTCAGTGTCAGACATCAAAACCCACGCGGCACACCCAATACACCCAACAAATATTTGATTATGTTATAGTTGTATATAATTATGAAATATTTTCCTAATGGATTGAATTAACATCGTTCGTGTACTGTTCGAGATAAGCAAGTCCAACATCCATGAAAAGCATGTCCAAAGATCTGGAGGCCATGACATAAATGTTGTGTGGTATGCGGTTCATCAAGTAATGAGCTGGTTTGTATATTGATACTGTCAACCTTCGTACATAAGGCGGAGATCTTTACCATAGATTTTGTAACGTCAATACGTCTTGGTACTTTGATGCACCCTGTACTCCAAACGGAATGCCATCCTCCCACAGCAGGGCTTTGGTTTCGCTCCTCCTCGTACGCTCGCACACAAAATGTGAGTGGATAAAGAGTGGTGAGGTAAGAACCCCCTGCAGGGGAGGATGATAGAATGCAGGTCATCAATCATCAATCGTAATCAAAAATCAAGCGATTTTTACCATCTCCAAATTTTTGATCCCCCCCCTACATTCCTCATGTTGGTGTCGTGCGACGAGTATAGTAGGCCTATGTTTCTCCAAACAGGTATATTTGATGGGCCCCAATTTACCAACACAGCCAAAGAATCGGTGAGATCTGCCCGATTTCCGTCGGCTGACAAAGAATGGACAAGAATCAGGGAAGTTGGGAAAGAAGCAGGTCAAGATTTCTCATGGCCTACCGCGCAGCAACGCTTCTGGTGTCATGCTGAGACGACAAAAAAACATCTCGTGCCCGTCTCATTCCAAAATATCTGTTTACCATGTGATTTTTACAAGGTCAGAAAGCAAAGCAACGTTTGGTTCGCAATTAGTATTTTGTAAAGCGAACTTTACGTTGGTTCAGGAAGAGGAAAAGGCCCCAGTCTCTCCTGTAACGTTTTGGGGAAATAAACTTCCTCCTTTCACAACGTCTGGGAGTACCAGAGGAGCAATTTGATCGAGAATCGAACTCACGGGCCTCTCAGCCATCGGCCACAAAGTCGGACGCTGGCGTACCGCTCTCCTCTCACCTGTGCCCTGGACCTTGGCCCCGGACCTTGGCTTCAAGAATCCAGGGGGGGGGGCTAGGGGGAGGGCGTACCCCCCCCCCCCACAAATGGTTTTTGAACCAGCTAGCTGAACATCGCACCAATTGAGAAAAGTTTGTTCACCGTTGGTGACGTACAAACGTTCCCAAATATCCAAGGATAACCTGAGCAAGGGATCCTGCTCGGGGGGGGGGGGGCTCCCCAAAACTACGATCTGTGTCAAGGTATAGTATTGAGAAAGACTTACCACTAAATGAAATGTAGAGCGGACTCAGGGTGTATCCAAGGAAAGAGATCGAATGGAAGAATCGGCCAAGCTGCTGCCTTGCTTGTTGTTGAGGACGAAGTGATAGCACAGAAACAAGTGCCTACTCTGGTAACCCAACTTTATCTGACCTTTGAGTCCAAGACGTCAGCTCTACTTAACCAAATATTAGCTCACAATCAGCCCAGTTTACCGGAAGTTTATGGGGGTCGGTAGACTGCAGCAGGTCGGTAAATTCCGGAGAACAGAACTTCCGTGCAATGGGTCGTGACTGGGTTTCCTCTTTTTTGAGAAAACGGTTCTGTTTTCCTAAAGAGGGATTAAAACGATAGGCCTACCAAAGAGAAATCCTACCCAGAACGTCACACCGGCGTATCGCATGGAAATTTGGGTTGTGTCAATCTGGGGGTCGTTGGTTCGATTTCCGGCCGACACTCAGAGTATTTCTGTTTGGGGAGTCCCAGTTTTGGACGAACGCAGGGTTTTAAGGGCATTGCTTGTTCAGGATAGTTTTATCATGAATATGTAATACAAGAAATCAAAATGAACCAAATGAATAATGATGTCATACAATAGGAGACTTTACTTCCGTTAGAGGCCACCACCAGTTAGCGGTCCTAGAACGTCATGAAATTTGACGTCACAGAGAAGTGCACGCCACGACGTCAGCCATAATGACGTGGACGCCATGGCTTACGTCTGTGACGTCAAATTTTGTGACGTCATAGCACCGCTAACTAGTGGCGGCCTCTAACGGCAGTAAAGTCCCCCCATTCTGGTGATGTTTCTTCTGGTTCACCCTGTACAATACGGATTCAACTGAAAATAAGACAGCAGCAAGCGGGTGCAAAACAATAGGCGTCTTTCTCATCCTTTTTTAGGAAATGTTTTCGACGACTTGGCTAATTTGACCGCTGACCAACGAAATACGCTGGTGGGTGCACATTCTATTTTTAGACTCCGTATCCTGGATGGACATTCCTTGCTCCTCGAAGAGTGCAACCGTCTTCCGATTCCCGATAATCATCATAAATAGGATGTCAATATTTTGACTGTCGTATGTCTCAGGCCTAATTTACCCTAATTTACGTACTCAATTCAGGGATGTTTTTGTCGGTGGACGAGTGCGGAATCTGCCTGCTACAGAGTATGCATCAGGGAGAAATGCACGTACAGGAAGAGGTCACCACTTTACGGTGACAGGGTCACAAGGAGTAGGCCCAGGGGACGGATGATGTTGGAAGGCAATCGTGACGTAGGCTTCAATGGTCTCTTTCATTGAACTCACAATTCGTATACTCAGGTCAGGTGAAGGCGCAGGCAGTGATCGTTATGCATAGATATATACGTCAGGGGTTCTTAGCGCTCGCTCCCAAACGCTTGTTTGCGGTGACGAAGGGAGCTGGGCGAAGAACCTCTGATGTTCTCAGGATGTCTCGAGTGCACGAATAGGATAAGGTGGATATTCCATTTGAAAATGGACGCAGACACGTGCAATAAACTGTGTTAATGTCTACCCAAACTGGTGCTCCATAGGCCTGAAACAAAAACTATCTTTGTATAAATTTCAATACGAGTTTCATACAGCCAAAAAAAACCCAAGACCAACTTGAACGGCAGAGGAAGGAAGGCATTCATGGTAAAAACAATACAATTTGGAATGCCCCTCCAACAGAACCAGTGGGAACCACAAAACCTGATGTCCGCAATAAAACCGCTATTCAAACGATAAGAACGAAAAAAAACTCTCTCTCCTTGTTTCTATGATCAGTTCTGTAACCTTTTTCTAACTGAGATGTACTTCCTGCTCATTTTCTTTAAAGAAAGAAAGATTGGTTACAAGAGGACAAAAGAAAACAGAAGAAAGGAGGAGGAAGAAGCCAGTTTATGTTCATTCTCCCATAGCAGGGCTTTGGTCTCGCTCATCTTCATACCCTTGTGGGTTGATGAAGAGGAGTGAGGTAAAAACCCCTGCTGTCGGAGGGTGATGTCGTATTCTGATGTTTATCGGGTTTCTCTCCATTGCCTTTTCTGATTCGTTGTCAATGAGAATACCTCGTAATACAGATTCGTACATGGCGTAGGAGAAAACCGGCAGTCCGGGAAAAACAAGCTTCGTCCTCGCAATCACATTTCGTCCAATTAATGTTCAGCTACAGGGTCCCCAAAGGCGTACTGGGTAGGCCTTAAAATCGAGTGGAGACCAGGTTGTGTGATGTTCTATTAAGTTTTTCAATTTGGTCCCCAGGCAATGTGGAGGGACCTGGGACACCCTGTAGACGCAACAGAGGGAGAATGGACAGGGAATCGAACCCACGCCCTCTTTGGTGTGGTCATCCTTCCATCGCAGGGTTTTGGTCTCGCTCCTCTCCGAGACCAAAGCCCTGCGGTTGGAGGATGTGGTGTGATAGCCACTGCTGTTTCAGTGAAAGCCCTCCTACATATAAAGTTTTTTCAGGTTTCAATTTCTCGTTCCGGTTCTTATCTGTTGAAGATCAAAGCGAGTTATTGTTTCATTAAAACTCACATTAGGTTAGTGAGTCCATAAAAAGCGTGTCTGTCGGGAAGACATTGGGAACAAAGTTAATTGCTGGCGTACAACATCAGCCAAAGAGTAAAAAGCAATCTCACCATGTTGAAATGATGCAAGGTGACAACTCGGATGAAAGATTTGATGAATGGATCATGCGATGGGTGTTGGTATTAAAGGGGAGTTGGCCCTCAGGAATTCTCCACATCGCCGCCAGGTTACGCCACTAGTCCGTGGCTCCACCTAATGATAGAGGTTCTTCACTGACGTCACAACGGTTAGGCCTAGGTGACTGCAAAGAATCGGCCATGTTGGCTGTCAAATGGCCAGCGACGACGTCAAAATATCACGTCATGACATTTTGACGTCACGATCTGTGTGTTGGCGCTGTGTTCATGCCGTGACGTCGCTTGACATTTTGACGGCCGAAATGTGACGTCACTTGAAGAACCTCTATTGCCACTTCGGTACGCCGAATATTCCTTTTGGAAGACGTACAATGTAAACTGAATGTGCTACATCATATATTCCACTTCCTCGATAAAATGCTGCCTATAAACACGGTACAGTGCATTAAAAAAAGAGACTGTTTTCGTCGGTGCTATCTCAAATTTCTCAGTCTAACCCCATCGAGAAATAAGGCATTAAGGAGGATTAAGAAGTCTGGACTTTTTGAGACAGAAAACACAAACGATTAACCTATCGGATCCGATTCTCTCTGGCCTTCCGACAACAATCGGGCTGTGAAAAACTGCGAAGTCTCTTCCGACATTAAAGCCATGTACGTTCTCTTTTCTTCTAATACAAAGAGCGTCGCATCGATCGGTCAAAATCGCCATCGCGACTGCCCTTTCGTGGCAGACACTCCGGACCTCACTTCTCCGTCTTTCTATCGGGCCTCCGAGGCCTGATAGGTTCCGCCTGTATCTTCGCCATTTTCCCCGAGACTCGGGGAAAATGGCCAAGATAGGCGGAACTTATTGAACAGCATAGTTTAAATAAAACAAAATGGATTCAGATTGGAAACCTTGATCGTCAGCAGTTCTTGCCACTGACGGCAAATACCATGGAAGTATTATAAAGAAGGAATCAGAAAGGGCTAACTTCAAAGTGGACATCAGGGTTCGTCTTTATACTACTTCCATGCATATTGGCCTACCGTGATCTACACAAGAAGAATACAACGTCCCAAAGCAAAATATACTGTAAAATCAGGTTTAAGAGATCACTACAACATATCGGCGACTCTGGAGGTCGTGTGTATGTGGTTGGGTAGAGTTTTAATTCATACTTTTCCCAACCAGCATCGATGTCAAATTTGATAAGTGAATGAGGCTACACTGCACATGTGCAAGTTCTGAACACAAATAATTTGCATAAATGATTATTCATAGTTAGTGCATTTATTCAACAGCTGATTTTTCAGGGCAACGGCCATATCTATGCAAGGTGCAGGCCCATCATCATCCAATGCGCATATAGATTATGAATTAATAGGCCTACATCCATGACAGATGACGTAAATGCACATATGGGTGACATGTAGGCCTACAGATACATCCACTGAACCCACATTCAATTTTGACATTTCAAAGTTTTGAAACGGGAGCCGATTTCTCAAAATCTCAAAGTTGGTCGGCAACCAGAAATTTTGATTACATTTTAATCTACGGTTGAATACATGGCATTAACACATCCCTGAAACTAGTGGGTCGTAAGATGGAGAAATATCGGTCTGAAGATCGGCAGTACTTGTAAACACCCTTTGAGATGTGAGTGCCAAGTCACCACAAATCAAACGAAGCATTCTCTGTTGATTTCTTGTACGATCTCTACCCAAAGTAATTCGAGGTCGGTCGCCGAATTCCATGACCACCGTCCGTTTGAGGTTTCGATAGGCTAAAAAACCTCGTGGTCCACTTCTGGGCATCACACGAGCGACGAACCCAACGGAATCGTATTCCATTTAATACTGGCGAGACGACTTCGCTAATCCACCGTCAAATGTAAGCCGGTCATTGAAGTCACACCTGATCTCACGAAGAATATTCCTTAATCTGTACAGCAGCCCTTCCGTCTTCCGAATATATCCTGAACCAGCCCTATACCTGGTCAATAAACCTAAGATTAAATAGCATCATCCCTCTTGTTTGTGCCTCTCTGAATTCCCCGTTTGTGCATTAGCATTATCACTGACATCATGACAGACACTATTCAACCTGTTACCTAAATCCTCTTCGGGGATCTCAGTCAAACCATCCTGGTCACTGACGGCATAAGTTTGAACATGGTTCCCCTCCACTCCGTTACATATTTTCTCACTCATTTCCGCTGATCCATTCTGTTGGTACCACTTCCTCGGTCCATGATCAAAATCAGAATCATCCTTTATTAATATCGGTTGTTTCTCATTGTTTATTTCAGATATTTTTTCACCACCTGAATTTTTACTAACAACACGACTTAGAGATTTCTTCCAAAATTCGTACCACCTTGTCGACTCCGGTCTATCGTCCGTAACAATGACAATATCCACCTGGTCATCGTCGTCTTCCTCTTTCTTCCAGCACTCATACCATTTCTTTTTCGGTTTTTTCTCCTGGGGTAATATCGGCTGCTCCTCATCCTCCGACTCCCCGCTCGCCTTTTTCTTATCTAACTGCCTGATCCTGTACCACTTTCTTAAACCGTAAGCAAGAACACAGATCATAACAAGAGTCGCACCAATAATAGTCCACATGTTCGGATATTGGTTTAAGAAAATCATTTCCCAAATGAAGGCGAAGAGAAGATCAGAGCTTCTTAGGACGCTGACGGACCCAGCATTCTCGGTTTTCAGCGCCACGGTGAGACAAGAAAGGGCACAGACAGAGAAGCCCCCCACGCCGACCATGTAGGCCCAGCAGATGGGATGCTTCGGGATCGACCAGCCCCCGACGATATAGGCGAAAACTCCTGACTGTAACATCCCCCAGATTGAATAGGTAAAAAGGACGGTGGCAAAGTGAACGTCTTTTAATCGTCTTAAGGCTATGTGCACTGCAGCGTGGAAGATGGAACCGATCAAACCGCTCAAACTTGCCCACAATCGTGTGGTAGTATCCTGATGCTTTTCCCCGGGTTTCATAGCTTTGGCTCCGAAAATGAAGGGAGGTTGTGCGATAAATACAACAGCGCCCAACATGACTATCGTCGAGATGATTTCGAAGACGCCGCAACTTTCTTTCAGGATGAAAAACGCCAAGACTCCGACGAAGACGGGTGACGTCATGTAGATGACGGTAGCGTCACCTAACGGCATGTTGTGAAGCGAATAGTAGAGAAACAGCATTGAGAAACATCCAAGGACTGCACGTATGAGTAGGTTCCACCAGTGTTTCTTGTCGCCAACCCACGGCGCCTTGCAGTAGAGCACCAGGGGAATGGTGAATATCGAGATGACGGCAAACCGGCCAAACGTTACCATCATGGGATGTAACTCGTGGAGTTTGGCCACCAGGAGGGTCTGGGAGGAAAAAAACAGGGCCGAACCCACCGCCAGAACCAGACCAATTCCTGGACACCCACATATCCTATCCTTTATACTCATTTTCATTGTCTTCAGTTGAAGTGAGGTGTTGTTCTTATCTGTTCGCGTTCCGTATGAATGCACTTCGAAGTGACCATCACCTTCTGGCGTTGATTACGAGTTGTTTTGTCTTCGGCGGTTTGAGTACTTGGGCCTCACAGTGGTAAACAATCCTGGGTTAATCCAGAATCCCTCCACTTCAATGCAACTTGCCACAGATCATACAAATAGTTCAGGCAGAGAATACATGGAGAAACGACTGTCTGTACTGTATATCCCAGCTGCCACACCTCCGAAAGGTCCAGGCAGTGCTTCCCTGTCAAAAAGTCCCTGTCCTTGGTAGATATCCTAGGATATGACCACTCCTCTAAAAGGTCACATGCAATGACTGCCAAAATAAGTGACGGTCCATAATCCTGTCACAGTATATTCACTTTTCAGTTTGTTCAGTTGGTTTGTAGTTGGCCTACCAAGAGCATGCCGGTCTATCAATTTATTCATATATCATATGATGTTCACACCATCGATTCAGAAGCTAGCTTTACGCATCAGAATAATTCATGATAATGTAAGCGTCATCAAATGGTGGGCCAACACCTGTCTGTTATGAATATCTGACGAAGGCAAATCGTGAATAAAGCATAGCTAACCCATTTAGGGCAGCCCTGATACTCTTTGGAAGAACATTTAAAAAATATCCCGAAGAAATCGTAACCCATCGAACGTGTCGAAAGCTTTTGTGTAATCAAAGGTTTTGAACAGCATGGCCCGAGACGAGGCCTGTGAGTAACCCGGATAACTTTTTATCCCGCCAGGTCGGCGCTGTGAGCGGTTGTACCGTCGACGTCAAAAACAGAGCAAAGCAACGCAATGACGTCACGTCACGACGTCCTTGACGCAGTGCAACACGGACGAGACGTCATGAAAAAGGTCCAACCGCTCACAGCGCCTCCCAGTAGCTGTAGTTCTGAAGGTTCCTCAAATTCCCCTCGCCGCCAGCCCGATCCATAGACTCTACGCGTGATATTTACATGTAGGCCTACCAATTAGATACTTCGCTGTGTTGATCACATCTGGTTCAAGATGGCTTGACATCGCGGCCTTTCGGTGGGCTCCACGAAACGAGACAAAACTACGCCACGCGGTGTTTTCAACCCTCAGATTAGGCTTTCAGAAAAAATAGCCCTTGGTCTCCCACACCATCCATCACGGGCAAGGAATACAAATAAGGATTTCCTGGTTCATGACGGGCATCGCTGACGCACTCAGCATGGAAATCACCAAATGGACCAGCGGAATTCATCCCTGATCGACTCCACCTGGCTCCTACCACGTACCGGTACAATTCTGGCGGCTCGTACCCTGAAAAGGCGCTGACCACGTGAGAGTTTTCTGAAGGTTGGCTCTCAACGCTGTGACCAATGACACAGACGACTGTCCATAGGATAGACCAAGGCAACTTTGTTTTTTTTACTATGATCTCCACAAGTTTTCCTGATACATCACGTTCGACGGGTTTACGCTTGGATGACGAAGTGCTGAAAATCAAACACGTGGAAACTGCTTGATGAAATAACAATTTTGTTTCACGTTTCAGATATTCGTCACCTCGTGGGATTTCAACATTACACTGGCCCAACGGTTCCTCTGATTGGTTCATGTTTGGTTAACCCAAAGGAACTGAGATGGAGCTAATTTTAGAAAAATGTTGGCGTTAAGTCGGCAAAATGATCGGCAATAGAAGTCAGGAAGCTTGTGGCAACTTAGCCCCAGGGCGTCTTTCGTTTTTGCAAGGAAAAAAACTTGCTGCAATGTACTTTTATACTGGTATGCTTAATAAGAGACCATCCAGAAATCCAGGAGGGCCAGTCTGAACCTGGAATGCTACAGGCGCATTGCCCATCATCTCGGCAGAAAAATGAAGGCCACTGCTTTCCAAACGCCGGACGGTATGTAGTTAACCGACACCTTCGACCACAGCTGGCACGACAGGTATCTAATGGCGACCCTCGGGAGTTGCCCGTATGATGGACAGGTCCGCAGCTAATCCTAACTGAACGCCGTGTCGCCTCCTTATCATGCCAGGTTCAGGTTGAGGGACACGAGTAAGGGAATCAGGGTTGATGCTGATTTGTTCGGGTCAACATGATGAAAACCTGGTCCTTGTTAACTGTCACAGAATGGCTATCATAGATGGCAAGCAATGCTGTTTGTTTGATACAAGGCAAGACAGATTCTGTCGACGACAGTCGGCCTAGCCTACTCCAATCTCGTCCGTCTCTTTCGTAAGGCTCTAAATAAAGGAAAGAATTACGATCTTGGTATTTCATGTGTTTTGCTCAGGGTCAATGAAGGTTAGGCCTACCCTGTGTAGTGCGACGTTATCTGACTAGGATACAATGCGAAACTAATCAATACACACATTCCAACTAGAAAAGGTCGACGACATGAAGACAATGAAGAAGACTGAAAGTCAACGAAGTCAAGTTGTAATTCATGGCTCCGAAGTACTGAAGGAACTGGGTGATAAAAAGCGATGGTGTAGGTATACAGAAGTGATGTTGGCTGAAGTATGATGATCCCACACGGCAGTTCTCAAAGCGATAATAAAAAGCAATGGTGCAGTTAATGCACAAGGTATCATTTGACGTATGATGACACATCAAACGGCCAGGACAAAAAACGCCTCTGCTTGATAATGTTGGTGATATCAACATTTTCTTCTATCGACGACAACAGCGCCCCTGGTGGCCAAAATATCTGGCACCGAAACGCCGCCATGATCAGTGGAATGGCTACTTTTAAACCGGAGTGGGTAGATTGTCGGGGCCGTTCTGTAGATGAGGCCAATGACGATCACCAGCATTGGGCAATTTCATCGGATGGTCGGACCTCGAAGGACCCGTGTGAAAAAAGGCGAGTTTTTTTAGACGTGTTTATCTTGAAATAATTGTGCACAAATGTTGCCACATTGGTGATGTGCACAAATACATCGACGGGGGTGGCTGACGAAATCCTATTCGACATGAATCCGTGATCGAGTACCAAACTAAAGCAGCAATCTTCACACCCCCACGCCCATTTACAAAATTTCACGACCTTCAGTAACGCTGAAAGGGTAAATGTCGTCCTGGGTATATACAAAGATTACCCAGGATCTCAATCTTCACTAAAACAATACCCTGGGTGTAGTTTCGGTAGCCGAACATCACCCAGCATCCGCAATCAGTGCCTAGGAACGAGTCCTATTTAGAAATCCCGCGGAATCTCGCGTTCTCGCGCCGCGGTACTTATCGAGTGTAGCTGTTCATGACATTCTTCAGGCGGTCATGTGACCACGGGCGAGACATGACAACCTCGAATCTAGGTGTCATACTACGATGCTGGGTGATGTTCGGCTACCGAAAGTACACCCAGGGTATTGTTTTAGTGGAGATTGAGATCCTGGGTAATCTTTGTAAATACCCAGGACGACATTTACCCTTTCAGCTTCAGTAACTTAAAACTCGCATACTTTCTCACTGTTACTAAATACGGAAATGTTCACCTCCATAAAATGCTGGCAATTACGTTTTCACATAGTAGCGGAAATTGAAAATCTTCATCGGCAACAATGACACTGATTTCCTGCAGACTTTTTAAAACCAAACATATCTTACGTTTTCCAACCTTGACGTAGTTTCATGTTCCCGATTACAATCTGAGATACAAAACCTTACCCATTATCAATTAGCTTTTCCTGTTGACCCTCATCGGACTAGAGACATTTAAACAAAGACGTCACGTAGACACAATGGCCAATGGCAGACTTTACTGCCGTTAGAGGCCGCCTGTTAGCGATCCTAGAACGTCGGGACGTCACAAAATTTGACGTCACAGACGCGTCCATCATGGCGTCCGCGCCATTATGGATGACGTCATCGCGTGCACTTCTTCTCTGTGACGTCAAATTCCATGACGTCCTGGGACGGGCTAACTGGTGGTGACCTCTAACGGCACTAAAATCTCCCAATGGAGAGAGTACGAAACGCCTCTCCTGGCACAGTCTTCAAAACTGCCGAACTAAGTTGATTGTACTATATGTCTTGCACCTATCGTCCTAAGTATAGCTGCTTTTGGGCATGGCACTACACTTGCTTTGACAATCTTGTATGAGTTTATCAAGCAACCAAAAAGCTTGGGTTAAAAAGGCTGAAAGAGCAACAAAGAGTATCATGAGACAGACGACCATTCGTGTCGCTTTGACAACAGCGGTGTAATGTCAAGTCATCCACGTCCTTTCACAGCAGGATTGTTAACAACTGCTTCAAGAAATAGCACAATTAATCTGATTTTTGTTAATTAAATGACCCTCATCCCCTGGAGAAGAAATCTAGTTGCCGCGTGGCGGAGGTGAGAGATTCCTTTGATGTTAACGAAGAGAGATATCAACAGTGACCAAATGACGAAGATTCTCTCGTACAATAAAAAGACTGCTCCAAGATGGCGTCGATTTACCGAGTGTTTCTTTTGTTGCTGTCACGTCTCTCCTGTTGATGGACAGTGATTAATTTTTGCAGCATTCTTAAGAGGTTAGTGGAAGCAAGGCGAAGAAATATCGCTAGAGGAAAAACTTTGTCATGTTCTGACAACAATTACTTCCTTCCGAATCCATCTGTTCTGGGGGTTACGACAAGTAAACAATTCTTACTTAGTTTTGTGGATATGTATCATATTCTGTTTGCCAGGGGCTCTAACCTTCATATCAATATAAACGTGATAAAACGACTTCATTTTTGTCCACTACAATCTAGAACCGTTATATTTGCTTCGTTTTTTAGAAAAGCTGGCGCAAATTGTTGTATTCCTTCATTCGTCCTATTTAGATATCGATTAGGGAGCTGGTATTCCCGATATAACACATTCTCCTACGATAATCCTCTTTTTAACGCTCAGTTATGAATGCACCTGTGGTGCACTGAACGCGGCTGGAATATTATTGCCGTGTGTAACGAACGCTATGATTGGCCAAAAGTCACACTTGACTTTGGGATATATGTAACGAACGCTATGATTGGCCAGAAGTCATCACAATTGACTTGGAGATGTATGTAACAAACGTCGTGATTGGCCAGAGGTCACTTGACATTGGGATGTATGTAAAGAATGCTATGATTGACCAGAAGCGAGTTGACCAATAGTGGGTGAATGGTCTGAATGGTAATTCAATGCATGGATTATTCGTAGGGGTACATGTCCGCGGTGCTTGCCACTCACTCGTCAACATCCTTGCACTCGCTTCAATTTCTGCTAATAAAATATGTTGGGCGTTGACGTCGAGGTGGCCAAACCTTTGATAAAGAACACTGGAATACTCGTAACACGATGTCCACACACGCTGCCAAAAACACAGTAACATTACGACAAAGAATGAAAAATTCGATAAAGGCTCTTGGGGCCTTCATTTTCCTGATGGAATTGACGTTAATAAGAAACCAGTGGATGAATTTCAGTGTGATTAGCTGGCCATGTCAACAAAATGTCGAGATATCGTTGACCTTTTTGAGACGAAGTGTTGAGAATCCAAAACGCCATCCGCGTGGAACGATTTCGCGTCGTTTTTATTGTTCAGTAGGGAATGGTCCGGTTGCATTCTCCCACATAAAAGTCAGTGTACAGACTTTACATGGAAACAACATAAGCACAGAAGGCTTCAACCAAGAAAATAGAACGTAGAATAGACTAGGTTAAAATACAACGTAGAAGTACAGTTCTTCACGTGACGTCACATTTGGCATGAACACAGCGTCAACAGACAGATCGAGACTTTAAAGGGAATAGGAAAATTTTTTCAAGCCTCGGTTATTACAAAATTACGGTGGCCCATAGAGCTCATTGATGAAAAATATTTACATTTGCAATTTTTTTTCAATTCGATAATTTTTTCTTGGGGGTTTGTAAAATTTTTGGAAGTTCCCACCGCGGTGAAAATATTACCACCGCGGTGAGAATGTTTCCACCTCGGTGGAAATATTTCCACCGCGGTGAAAATTAATTTTCACCGCGAAAATTAATTTTCACCGCGGTGGAAATTAATTTTCACCGCGGTGGTAATTATTAATTATCACCGCGGTGGAAAATAATTTCCACCGCGGTGAAAATTAATTTTCACCGCGGTG
>NMRB01000269.1:406205-418034 GCA_002633025.1 Notospermus geniculatus
AGACATCCTTCACCAATGGAGATGAGACATCCTTCACCAATGGAGATGAGACATCCTTCACCAATGGAGATGAGACACCCTTCACCAATGGAGATGAGACATCCTTCACCATTATGGAGATGAGACATCCTTCACCAATGGAGATGAGACATCCTTCACCAATGGAGATCAGACATCCTTCACCAATGGAGATCAGACATCCTTCACCAATGGAAATGAGACATACCGGGGGTAAATACCAGAGAACTGGAACATTCCAGGATCAGAGTAGGCCTACTGGCTTAGAAAGGCATCAATGACCTCGGAAGTTTATTGTAACATTTAGGCCGACTGGTAGAGTGCAAATAACGTTACCTCTTCATGCACAACCAACAGACCTGCACACAGTCTCCCATGGTGCATGACTTGACATACATCTTGAAGTATTTTAGTAATATGGACTTTACATCATCACTGAGGAGGGAGAGGTCAGCTGACTTATCATCTGTGACTAGGATACTCCCGACAACCTCTCTTGGTAACTGTTCGGTCCAGCTCCAAGAGGATGTTTGAGGTCTCTGATCGTTACCCTTGACGTCACTACTGTGCTGAAGACGGTCATTTTCATTGGTACCGGTACCGGTATTGGCTACAGTTGCGTACGTCCTCTTTTGAGTTTGTTCGCCCTCTGTTTTAGAAGAATTCCTCATCTCCCGACTACTCTGCGTCGTTTTGTTCCTCGACCTTTCACCTTTATCCTTTTTCTTCGTAACAGCACGCTGCTTCCCCCTACGTTGCTTTTTCTTTTTTGGTTTAGGCTCCATCAACTCCTTGACAATATCTACCAAAACTTTCAGATCCTCATCACTGTCCACACTACCAAACATAACACCTCCTACTAGTTTTTCTTTCAACTTCTCAAATTCCTGCAATAAGCTATCCAGGTTTCTATTCATGAGAAATTTCGTCAATGGTCCATAAATTTGTTTGTTCTTTACGATTTTCATGATCAATTTTCCAGGATCCTCACTGTTTAAAATCCCCCTCAGTAACATTTTGATAAGAGTTTGATCCTCACCCAAAAAACCCTTCAAAGCACTTTCTATACGTTCTCTATTGTTCTTCAACAGATCATGAATAAAGTCCACAGACTTCCCACTTTTGAAAAGGGTAATGACTTTTTCAACTTCCTCTTCGTCATCAAATATCTTCATCAAGTAAATCTTAAGAAAATTCTCATTATCTGTCAGGAAGTTTTGAACAATTTCATTCTGGAGAATGTTCTCAATCACACCTCTCAGGTCTCCATCAGCGGGATTATTCTCACTCGGATTGCCAAAGAAACCAAACACAGTGTTTCCAAAACCCTTGAAACGACCTCCAACCTTTCCCAAAACTTCTCCAATTTTATCAAAAACGAACAATCTAACTTCCTCATTTTGTAAACCTGTGAAAATGACAGATTGAAGGTCATTCACACCTTCGGCTATATCATCAAAGTGGCCAGCACAATTGCCTGATATCGGCATGGAAAATTTCCTCATGATGGTCTTGATGTTGTCTGCATCCCACGCCAGGGGGCCACCTGGAGACCTGCCCTTCCCTTCTGGAGTAATCTGTGAAAAAAGATGCATATGAATCATACATTGGCTGTAAGAAAAGGGAATGAGGGCTCTCTACAGCAGCTTTCTGGAACAAGTGAATTCATCGTACCAGGTCCCCTATGACAAGGTACCAGGTCCCCTATGACGAAGCATCAGGTTTCCTCTGACGAGGTACCAAGTCCCATATGACAAGGTACCAGGTCCGCTACGATGAGGTACCAGGTCCTGAATTAAGTACCAGCACATGTAGCCACAGACACCACACACAGAAGCATAAGGCCCATTACCATGTGACGAAAACAGCTGCGGAAACCTCAACCAGAGCGGTCCTGCACCAATCATGAAAAATAACAAGACGAATGGATCATCCCTAGAAGGAAAACAAGCACGTTATGTATCGGTCGGTATATGAGACGGTAAGACAAGTGGCATCACGTTCATGAGAATCTGTCTTCAATGACTGATGAGGCAAGACTTTCTTATGGAAGCTTTAATTGCTAGAAGCTTCGTAATGGTCAGGCAAGAACTCCACAGCAATGGCCTGGCCGCAAGAAAGAGGGGAGGAATATTGGTCTAGCACAGAGAAGACTCAAGTTAACATGCAATCATAATGAAAAATAAAGGTTTGGGAGAGCGTCTCATACTTCTTCATTCTCCAAGTGCTTCTCTTTTCCTTTTCCACTGTTTTCTCTGAACTCAGCATCATCAGACTTGGGCATCTTTCCCTTGTTATTAACTTCATTCTCTCTACTTCTCATTCTGCCAGGATTCTTTTGGTCGCTGGTGAGGCTATCATCGTCGTAGTAATCTGTCTCCGGTAGGAACATCATGTCCTTGATAGTCCAGAATCTCTTGACTGTATCTGAAATGGAGATGACAGAAAAGTTTGAGAAATGGACACTTTGACACTTGGTGGATGCAATTCTTCTGAGATATTCGTTGAAACAAATGCTACTTCCTAAAGCTAGGCCATGCCACATGCCCTTCTCCTTGGTGGACCTGGCTACCATCCACAGACGTGACCCCTCCATGGGCAAAACTAGTCATTCTCAACACTCACCTATTGGAATCTCACGTCTACTGTCTTCATCATGCAGATAAACCAACACTTTGTAGATAAAAACTCGGTCTTGATTCAGCTTGACATAGAAGAAGAATATCCTCATTAGCGAACACAAACTTTTCGTGATGGTGAAATATGAATGTGATAAGGATTACAAATTTCAGCGAAAAACCCGTAGGACTATTCCACGTGGTGGGGCGGTGAGTGTAAGACCTGGTTTTCAACCTGTTGCACAGCAAAAAGGACTTCATGACGTAATTTCGTTGCTTTGTTTTGCCACATTTTTTAACATCTTACGGATGTCAGTATAGTATACCAGTATCCCCACATACAGATTAAGGGACCATTCCTTTTGAGCCACCCTGTAGTTCCTGCCCCTCAACTCTGACCTAGATTCAACTGAATCTGTCCATGTACCGGTACTCACTTCTCGCACTCGGACAGTCCACAGGCCTTCGTAGAATTGATCACAGACCAAGGGAACTGTATGCGTAGTAGTATTTTCCTGCAGAAAGTGAACAAAAATGTGGATACACTGCAGCACAACCAGGGGCGGACCCATGATCCGTCAAAAGAGGGGGCGTGTCCAGGCCATTCACATCAGAAGCCTCCTCCTTAATTTTGACTATTTCTCAGTCAGACTCAAAGAATTTTCCAAAATAAGAGGGGCGCGTGCCGGGTGCACCCCCCTCGGTATCCTTGCCTGACAACTGCAAGAAGTATCCCAGAATCACTACTAAAGTGAAGTTTGACTCTGTACGAATATTGAAGTTCTACATAGTTCTACTTCGATTGCAGAAAGTCTCAAGTTTACCTGCTCTGGTATCTTGAGATGCTTCAGATCGACGACATCATCCTTTGTGCAGTGGACCTGTCCATACGGGTCGATGACCGTGATGAGCAGGTGGCGGATACGATGAGATGGAGGTGACTCGTCGTCAACGGCTCCTTGAAGGTACATCTTGCCATCTTTTGGTGAGAAAGTTCTCTTCAGGCTTCCAGGAGGGAAGCTATAGTAGACTCTGTTGTTGGGATTTTGCATCACCTCGGTTCCTGAAAACATATCAATTTTGGTTATATTTCTAGGGGGAGGGGGCATGCAGGACGATTCTACAGGACCCCAGGCACACACAGGTGGTCAGGCATACTCCAAGGCTCATCAGAATGAATGGTCTTTATCGTACCATTCAACAAGGAAATGCAACTTAGTAAGCAACTGTATTTTTACATGGGATGCAACACAATTGCATGACAAACTTAAGCGGTGAAACCACTGATGCGGTTTTGGCTTGAGACGGGGTCGCGATCCCTTGCGATCACCTTATATGGCAATCGGAAGTCATTATATGGTGATCGTAAGGGATCGCAACCCCATCTCAAGCCCAAATCGTGCCAGTGGATTCGCCGCTTTAGTCTACAAATACTCTATCCACTAATCTTGAACATCGTTTGCACCATCAGCTGAATGAACATCAACCGATTTCGACAGAATGATCTTTTACCTACCTGTGCAGGATTTTAATGGGGCGGTGAAATCAAAGAACATGTTGACCCAGAGCATGAAACCCCCAGCAGGCTGAACAGGGACGGGGAAGGTGTGAAGCAGTTGTTCTGGCCTGGAACGAGAGTCACAGAATAAGTAGGAAAGAATTAGTATTCATTTGGTAAAGAAAACAGTTGAAGAAAGCTTAGGGCGCCACTCCATGGCAACTCGTTGGTCATTGGGCCGTGCCCGAGTCTGACGGAAACCAACGATGGTAAATTGCCCACCTTTTCCATCTGCTTCCTTGTCCAGGGTCTGGTCTTGTGTTTATATTCAGCATGCGGAGATGTCCCCCAGGAAAGCATTTGGCTGATTTCACCATATCGAACGAAGCTCGTAAGACTCTCCTCACGGATTTGTCTTTTGCGCTAACCTGATATAGAGAAGCAAATCTATTAAAGTGGTTCCTGCAGCAATAGAGAGGATGCGCAGCGTCACGACTCCCACTCCCACTCCGAGGTGACACCCTTTTTGCGTCTTACGTCATCAGTTACTGCAGGGGTTTCCTGGTGAAGTCGGTCGGAAAAACGAGTTGAAAGCATCGGAGTCGTAAGTGGTTTCCCACTTGCTTTTTCTCTTGTTTGAGCAGGTGTTAATACCTACCACTTGTAAATCAAGCCAGTAACCATACTCATCTGCAGCATTTATACTTTTACTGTGGGGTACTTCACAGCACGGATCTGATGGCACCAACTTGCGGAACATCCTGAATTTAATCCCTTCTATCAGATAATCCAAACCCTTTTCTTCTGTGAGTTCATTAATGACCATCTCGCTCATCTGGCTGGAAATGTGATAAAGAGATCGCTATGATCATCATGATATCATCAAACATCATTCACCATGTCGTAAGGTGTAACGACACTACAACTCATACAGGCATCAAACAAATGCAGTACATTTGTTTGAAAAGTCATCCAGAACTACTGACCAACTTACCCCAGCATATTTCGAGGCAGAATTTTCCTAACCTCCATATAATAGCCTTCTGCAGCCCAGGACAACACCTCAAGTCTTGTCCTGTCTTCGGGATGGGCGCTGAACTTTCTTGCGAAGTAGAAGTGGTTGGTCTGGTATTGTAACTGGGGGAAGTCGTGTGAGATGAAGACGCCTGGACCCTGTGAGTTAAAAAAGATGAGATTAATACAGAAGGTATCATAAGGAATCATAATTTTCCAGGGACGAATTTTCCGGGGACAAATTATCCGGGGACGAATTTTCCTGTAACCTCCATGTTTACTCACCCTTCCACATAAATCAACATCATCTGAATGTCGGCAGAGTTTGTTGGCATTTTCTCCCTGGAAAGGTTTCAGAAATGTTGTCCCAGTGAACAGCTGTGTGGTCCTGAAAAGATGAGGCAGAGGTGTCAGTATCAGCTAAGCTGCTAGCCAGTCTGGTTGTTGTTCGCTCCATGCAGTGTGCACTTGGGAGTGTCAGGGGTGAATACAGGATTTAGGAAAAGAGTGTTGACCTCTGAGCTGGAAGTTAAGCAAAGTTGAGCATGGCCACAAGGGACCATTACATACAATACACAACATTTCTCACCCATCCCTTCAGCCATAGCAACTTACTTGAACGGTGACAGTCGTAAAACTGTTGCTATATAACTCTCATCGGGGATGATTGATGTCTGCAGCAGGTGTGTGATGTTGTTTACTGCATCACCGCGATCTCGGGACACAAGGAAATTGGCAAAATCCCTGAAATGAGAAGAGTACAATATACCCGGACACTTCTCCAGGGGATATTCTCTCCTTTTACACCATACTTGATGATTCAGTACATAGACCAGAGACCCACCTGCTAATGATCTTGAATTGAGAAGCACCACTAATTTCTGAGAGCTTTATTTGCCGATCTGTTACATTGTAGACATGGGCTCCGCAGGAATACCTGAAATAGAACAAAACATTATTCACATCAGTTTGCAGAACTGCTTTCCAGGAGAATACAAAAAGAGCAATGTTTTGACAGAAGGTTACATAATTCTTTGTCTACTTTGCTGAATCTAAGCCAACATGATGGAGCAAGTACATCCTCCTACCGCAAGGCTTTGGTCTTGCTCTGTCCTCATCATATGAAGAGGACCAAGACCAAAAGACCTTCGGTGGAAGGATGGATCAAGAGATCAAATACCAGACTAGGAGTTGGTCATTACAACGATAAACAATTTGATTGGATTGGACGGCTTAAGCGGGTCGCACACAAGTGCAATTTTGCCTCCAACTACAGAGATTTTTGCCTCCCACCTGCAACTGTCATCATGTGCGGTAGTTGGAGGCAGAGGCTGAGACGGATTTTTTGCCTCCAACGTAGATCAAACATGACAGAATTATGCCGCATCTTCAGGAGACAAATCTGCTATGGAGGCAACGTCGGAGACAGAATTGCACTCGTATGTGGCAGGCTTTAGAAGCAAATGAACCCACAAATGGAACAACATTAGGAGGCAAGTTCAGAGAAAGCCTGCTTACCAAGCATATCGTGATGGCCGATCAGAGATAAACCGTATCTGTTTGGTAACACGAAGGAAGTTAGAAGCTGAAAGCAAAGACCATCACCGCAGAGATAAGACAGCTACGCATACAAACACAAGGATTCTCTAAGCCTAGGGCCTACTCGTTGCTTTGACTACCAAGGCTTGTAAATCATCACTTTGAAGAGCACATGTGATTTTTTAACTTCAACAAAGTGAAGTACAAGCACTTGGCAACGAAAACCCTGAAATTCTAGAGTTGGTGGACGTGTTGGAATAGGGAAGAGACAGGGAGCATCGAGAGGAAGGGAAGACACAGCCCTGCACCTGAATGTCTCATGTAACATTGCTCACCACGCGAAAGCCTGGGTATTGTCATCTGGGTGTCGGTCGTTTAATGGAGAAATAATAGAATGACCTACGTGGATAATGATACAATGATTAGTAACCTGTCAAAACAATAGATGGTGACATGTTCACGTGGCAAACAGGGTGCATCCTGCGGTAATCAGCTGCTCAGCACTCGCTTCTGACATAATACAGCACACTTGTGTGTGGTGACGTAGGGTGCAAAGATCCACTGATTACCTCAGGATGAGAACATGCTGCACATCATGATCGCAGTTGTAACTCGCAGCATCAATTATGACCTCCTTACCTCGATGTGGGGCAAGAGCAGCGGCCAGGTCATCCACGTCCCTCAGAGCAAGGTCCAAACCGCTCAGATTGACGACGAAATCCCAGATGCCCATGCGTAGTAACTCCTCATAACACTGCAGAAGAGAGTAGGCAATATATTCAGTCTTAAGTCATCTCAAACCAAGTTATCGACAATACCGTCCGCATATTCTAATAATGATGGTCTGTCGAAGCATGAGTATCAATCCTGCAAAAGGAGACTGCCGATGTTGTCAAAGATGGTTGAAATCTTTGCCATAGAAGAGAGTGAATCCACTGAAAACGCAACAAAACCCGAGGACAGAGAGAGCAAGTCTGATGTTCCTATCTACTGCCTTACTCTGAAGCCACAGGTCCGCAGATGATTAAGTAATCATCTGAAATGCTAACAGTCATTTCCCTGGCTGCTGTTCTCGATGGAAGTGCCACCTACCTCAAGTTCAGCCCTAAGGACTTGAAATGATCCCCATGATGTTACAAATGACCTTTCTAATGGAATGACCCTGATGTTGGAAGCTGGCCCAAACTCTTTCAGGTAGTTTGATATAACCTGTAGAAGAAAAAAAACAATTGTCCCTGAACAGCCTTGTTGGTCTTGCTTGTGGTTTCATTAATTTTGGGCCAGGGACCGTTGATCGTAACTACGGCGTTAGACACCCTTTACAGATGACATACCTGCCTGACTTCGACCGCTCGACGATCAACATGGATGACATAATAATGATGAGGACGGTAGATCTGTTCAAAAAGTTGAAACTGAAAGAAGCAAGAGAGAAAGAGCAGTTCATCACTGCTACATGCAGATGGCAGAGTGATCAACCGAACACTGCTCATTCCGTGTTGTTGATTTCCACATCCCTCAGGCGCGGATCCAGAGGGGGGCCGAGGGGGCCACGGCCCCCCCTATTTTTGGAACACCAACAAAAAATGTGTCACTAACTCCGAAAAAATGAGCAAATAGATGAGGAAATCATGCCCCCAGATGCTTGGAAATCATATCTAAGTGCATCTGGAATTCAAAATTTTCGGGGGGAGGCCCCCCAGACCCCCCGTTGTTGCTCCGCGCCTTGCGACTCTACTTCCGTCAGCCTGTGGCTGATGGTGACCGGCCCCCCGTATTCCAAAATCCTGGATCCGCCCCTGTCCCTGACATGGCAGTTCATTGCAACGTCCTTAATTTCTACAGAGAAGAGCTTATCAAAGTCAATGATAAAATTTTCACTCACGAATGCACCTGGACTCATGTGCACGAGAAGGAAAAATCCAATTCTGGCAGGAATCAGGCTCATGTGTGGATCACGATGAACTGTAATAAGATGAATTGATTCAATGAATTATTCAAAATCTGTTGATATAATTACGTTTGCTTCAGAGAATTTAGGCAATGGGAGTCGCAAATCTGATAATTGGGATTTGAAATGACGTTATCTCCCTCGAAGTGGAAATTACAGGTACGTTCTTGTTCAGTTTGGAGCATGAGGTATGGGCCACCTCACATGTCATCTTGAGAACATCATTCTTAGCACTGGCTCCTTTCATTTGTGTGTGGTGACAAAGAGAGCGAGCGCTAAGAAATCCTGATGTTCTCAGGATGTCACATATAGAGGTTTCCCACGTGACGTCATCAAGGCCGCGTTGGCCGTCAAATTGACCACGTGTTTCCTGAAGGAACGTCACGATGACGCGATGACGTTATTTCGTGTCGTGTCTCGTCACGTCAGGCGGAATGTCAATCCACGTGTAGCACCCTATTGACGCCAGTTTGCGTCATTTTGACGGCCAGTCACATGACTTGATGACATCAGTGGGATTCCTCTATTGTTGCGGTAGATTTGGCGGATGTAGACGATTTGACTTTAATGATGGTAGACATCGTCATCGGCACAACGGTATTGCAAGCCATTTTTCTCTCTTTGGTGATAGTGTCAATGACTCAGAACTTACTTTTTACATAGTTTGTGACATCTGGACGGAAACCATTCTTTGGAAGGCTTGCAAATGAAAAGGGAGGATTGCTGGATGTTTTCTGGAAATAAATCCAATTTTTTGAGATTTTGATAAAAAACTCAAGATAAAGGAGCTCACTCAATAGATGTTTGCTTTCTACGATAGACAGCTTTAGATGAAGCCAGAGCTTTGCAACAAAAACAGTAAAACCTCTACCAGACGTCTAAGGGACATGATTATGTCATGTACCTTTTCAACAAAAACTGGTGGGATGCAGTCCCCTTGTTTATTATACTTATAAGCACAGTAGGTATCCAGGAGTTCTTTTCTGCATTGAGCACCACCGATTCTGAAGTAGAAAGAGCAGCAATGTTGAAATAAGTCAAGAAAATCTACGACGTTGTTATGAAGCCAGTTGACGACTTAAACTGCTCAGCTCGTCGTCTGAAGTATCATAACCATGAAGATAACTGCAAATGCTCATACGAGAGAAGACACATCCACCACATTCATCCAAAACGAGGCATGCTTCACAGCACCTGCAATAAGAAGCTGAAAGTCACCAATGTCTCAAGTGCCTACCCAGACGGAACAAGTAGATATGTACCCTGTCATGTTTGGTTTTCATCAGTTGAAGGACTTGTCATCACTTGGGAGAGGTATTAATGTAAACAGAATCCGATCTTTTGGCATTCAACATTACAACGAAAATCGGGCTCTTAAAGCCTCATTTTGCTATCTGGCATGTCTGGGGCCATGAAGTCTTCACAACTTTGCGTTCACGCAAATCTATTGTAAGGCAGTCAGTGAACAATAGGGCAAACAATAGATCTGGGTGCACGCAAAGTTGTGAAGGCTTCATAAATACAGTACAGGTCACAATTGACNTCTGTCTCACATACATTTGCCAGTGGCTAAAACTAACACTGAACATCGCCATTCCCAAAACGCAATCTAAATGTATGATTCATGTCATTGCATTCTGAGGCTGAACATCCACTACGTGGGCCCGCCTCCCTCAGCGACAAAATATGCAAACACAGACCATTCTATCTCAGGAGACCTCATTCAAAAAGAATGCTTTAAATCTAATTGCCATCAATAAGTCCTTTAAACATCCCCCGTGGCGTAAAATACACGATTCTGGCTCAACGCAGAGACCATGCCAGAATTCTCAATGTCCATAACAACTGTAGTAAGTAGAATATTGGTATTTGTGGCATGTATCTTGGTTGCTATTAATCGCCAAATCCAACTCATGTTTGATTAATACCATATCTGATTCTCCTCGTCGGATGTTGTATGGCCACATGCTGCTGATGCTGGCGTTAGATGGACACCTTCTGATCCGCTACGGCGACGATAATGAGATTGTGACATGAGACGGAAGATTAACTCCACAGTTCCAGTCACTTGGTAGTTTTCAGCGTCATGTGCACAGCCAGCCAACATTTGAAGAAACTTACATCAGCTTATCAGACAGAATCCCCCTCACCCAAATTTGCGAAATTCGACAACGACGATGACGGACGACACACACTGCACCACTGTAACAGCTCACCAGGTGAGCTAAAAATAATGTCTTCCTGACAAACAACAGGAAAGTGACACATACCTCCCTAGGATTTTCCAAATATCTTCAGCCACTGCCTTACTTTGTGGAGGGTCCAAACTGCAGTTACCATAGTAACTGAAAAGATATTATAGCACAAAGAATCAGCTTTGATGAATTTTCTATAAACGAATTGCATGGTATGATGATGGTTGTTGTTTTTTGGGGACTGCCCTCAAGGAATGTTGGCCAGCAGTAAAGATATCAGTTGATATGATCACAGTGGCTTTGAAAGACAGACATACAGACAGACAGACACACAGACAGACATCATGTGTGATAACAATGCCCCACAGCCCTAACTGCGCTAGAGGAGTAGGAATAACTATGTGATGGCCCTGAATTTTAATAGGTTTCTTCTTCAACTACCGTACCCCTCCCGTTAGAGGCCACCACCAGTCCTGATCCTACACATTAATTCCTAGCCCAAGTCCCTAACCCAAACCCGGACCCTCAACCATTGTCACTGACCCCTACCCTAATCCTAAACATAATCCGGACCGTCAACACTAACCACCCTAACTCCGTAACCTGGGTACACTGGTTTAGACGACATTAACAGTTTGTGCACCAGTTAGCGTCCTAAAACGTCGTGGAATTTAACGTCACAGAGAAGAAGTGCACGCCACGATGTCATCCATAATGACATGAAGGCCATGGCTTACGTCTGTGACGTCAAATTTTGTGATGTTCTAGTACCCCCAATAGGTGGCCTCTAACGGCACTCCAGCAGTTACAAAATCAGTCATCTGGAAACAAAAAGTTAACGGGATGGACTGACACCATGCACAATGACAATGCCCCTCCAGCCTCACTCGTGGCTGATGGAGTCTTTATTTTTCCATTATGGCTGTTCACATTACGAGTTTCTTTTGATCCTGATGTTACAGAAATTCACCCTCTCATCAAGCATCCCCAAAATAC
>NMRB01000269.1:418975-438905 GCA_002633025.1 Notospermus geniculatus
GCTAAACAATTTGTAAATTACACCAGTTTACTCGTATTCAGATATCACTAACGCTTTTACCTGAATCAATAAAGGCTGCCTGGAAACATGGTTTACCACGCCCTGTTAGAATTGTATGTCCAAACATGAGCGTTAATATGAAAATTGACAAATAAACTGCTTTGGACACTGATCGGGTTAAATGACAAGTGGAAATGAAAGATCGATAAATCGCAAATCCCCAAGAGAGGTCAAATTCCAATACAAGCGGATTCGATTAATTCTGATACATGTGATTGAGGGAATGTACAGAAACCCCCCAGGCTGTTTACAATGATGATAGTGTCAGGACATCAAGAGGTCAAACTGAAGCCTTCAAAAGGAATATCATTTCAGAACACACGACACTCTCAGATCAAACCACCCCAAGCTCAAGAGTATAATTTTTACCAAAACCATGAAATAAAGCTTATCATCTTGATCAGATATTCATTTGGTTATGGTTGAATCAACTGGATTTATTCTCTTGAACATGTGAATGCCAAGTGACAACGACCTTCACCTTTAATTGGTCACAACATTTTAACATCACTAATCATAGTTAGTTATATGCACATGCAGAGTATCCTCTCCCAATCATCCATACCTTGTTGTCACACCAGGTTTGATCAGCGGAAAGTAATCAGGAGTATATCTGTCTCCAACGTGGAACCCGACGGTCGGTCAATACTGGACAGCGACGAGGCCTGAAAGTAGATGATACAAGAAAAGGTGATTATCGAGGAAGAACAGTGTCGGGGGATCCATGATATGAATAGCGAACAAGAAAATACAGCATTATTAGCTCCATTGACAGTATTAGGGGAAAACTACGCCCAGAGAAAACCTATGCTGTCTAAAGGTGCTTACAGGTCGACATTGCGTCTTGAAGCAACTCGCGGCAACTAGCTTTCCGGCGATAGAAGCAACTCAGAGTGACTGATCAGTTGACTGATCAGTTGCCGATTTTGTCGACCTGAGTGCACTTGCATCTCTGAGCAACTGCTGGATCCGCTAGTTGCTTCAAGTTGCCCATGTTCTACTTTTCGGGGACTTGTCGCCAGTTCCATTCAGATCCGCAGAAACTTTGTATGTGAGTGTATGAAGAGGAATGAGACCAAAGCCCTGCTGTGGGAGGATGGGCAACGTGAACAGAAACCAGCTGAAAGTATAACGAACAAAAACGAGAGACAATTGTACAAGGCAGACGTCAAGTGACCAAACAACGAAATCCACAGACACCAATAATATAATCAACTCCTGTGCACACACCAATCAAGTCCAATAATCCAGTGACATCCATGAACAATACCACGAGAAAGACATTCATCCTCGTGGAAAATGAGCCAATTAATTCAGCTGTCACACTCTAAAACGAATGAAATCCACGATTCACAAAGTTATCCGTTCATTTTGGAGTCCCGTGTTGATTCAACGCTGCGGTTTATTGACGTGATATCAGGAGTGACCACGTTGCTCTTGTCGTAGAATAGATAGCGATCGTGGTGGATGATGAAGCGTGCGGGGATCAATGATACAGAGGCTGCAGAATCCTACTCAGCGGAGATTGTTTTTAACTCTTGTGTCTCCTGCAGTGCTGCAGGGTTGCTTGTCAAGAAACCAATCTGAAATTGGCAGACTTAGAGATGTTCGTCCATTAGTGAATTGGGCCGCCTACATTTCTGTAGGCACACCCCGAAATCGGTTCAATCTTACTTGAGGTAAAAGGTATAAACGTCATCTAATCTTATGGAACAGGGTACCAGTATCTAGGGTAACGGCTGGCTGTAAGGGTTAGGGTTAGGAGTAGGCTGTAGGGGGTCAAGGGCAGGAGGCCAGGTATCAAGGTTTGTGGGATAGGGCCCAGGGGTTAGGATTCACAGTGGACGACATTCACCACTTCAACGTTAGTCCACCTCATCTGTGACACTGACAGGGAGGATGGTTCCACTGCGCCACTCTTACTGATATGCATAATCTTCGCTGAAAATCATCCAGGAAAGCCCGTTTCAAAAATTGATGGCTCCAGTGGGTACAAGAAATAGTCGGAATGGAAAATCATCCTGAATCGCTAACTGGGGATTAAAACAGCCATCCAGACTCTATAAAGGAGCGCTATACTTAGGAACGAAGCACGCCATAAATCTGGCACATTGGCAGTCAAATTCTCGTGAATCGTCTAGGGGGACTTTTTAACGATTTCATTCATCATCTTGAGAATGTGCTGCTGGTGGCAATGATAAGATAAGTCATTTGTTATGCCGTTTTAAGTCATGCCAGGGAGTTGGTTGGCATTTTAAACGCATTTATCAAGAGTTTTAGGATCCACATTACAAGACTCTTCAGTCAGATTCAAAACCCTGTTCCACAAAATATAGCACGACTACACAACCAAGGATTTTCTCTCCGATGACATTGCACACCGTCTGAATTCATTATTAATCTTAAGATTCTCAACACATTCCACTCATGATGAGGAGAATAAGAAAGAAGATTACAAGACTTGAGTTAATCAACTGAGAATGAGCGGAGACGGAACGTAATTTGCAATCATCGATGGAAACACGACACGAACAATGACGGCAAATGGAACATTTTTGCTCCTAGCGATGTGGAAGTGACGACGTTGCGCAACTACTGCTTTGTATCTGAATTCATTTCAATCACAATGACATGAAAGAAGACTTCTGTCAGAATCCAAGAACGTGAGCTTGTGGGAGTAATGTTGGACCCTCCTAAAAGCCACCATGTTCTGCAAGTGAAACACGCTGAGCAGCTTCAAGGATGCCAGGATACCCCCCTCTTTGAATTATCGCCAGAATGGAGTGATATATTCCGGTTCATAAAGGTACTTCCTCCTGTATTGCATGCAACTGCTTCCCCATCAAAGTTGCTGCTGCCTTTCAGCAAAGTCCCCAAACCCCCATGGACATTACACCAGCATCAATGGAACACACCATTAAGCCCGTACATATAGAACATTACAAAGATATATCCCTATTATTACAAAAACAAAGAGCATCTATACCGTTGAATAACGAAACCAAACCACTTAGTCCACACTCAATAAAGAAAGAGAATGACATGAAGAAGGATACTTTGCTAATGGTCTGTTCCTTTTTGTTTTGGTCGTTCTCTGCTGTTTGTCTGAATCCAATTTGAGTTTCTCCGAGTTATATCAGCATCAAACAGGGTTGTCCATTACCAGATCAAAGCCATCACGACATCTCACAGTTGTCATCAGCAGGAAGCGAATCTCCCATCCTCCCACAGCAGGGGTTTTTACCTCACTCCTCTTCATCCACTCATACAAGCATTACCGGTATGTGCGAGTGTATGAAGAGGAGCGAGACCAAAGCCCTGCTATGGGAGAATGGGAATCTCACGGAATACTTCAAGAATCAATATCAGAAAAGTAGCCTTGGGAATCAAAAGACTGCACAGTCGACTTTCATGGCTTCTTATACTTAACATTCTTCCACGCTCAAATCTTACGGTGTTTACTTTTCTTGCCATCACATTCCATAGCATTCAGTTTTTTGAAAGTCCTGATCAGTGACTACGTCATAGCAGAATCGTCAGAGCAACTTTCTGTCAACCTGATACACCACTGCTTACTTGTGATACAAGATGTCACATGACTATCTCTTGAAAGTCAGATTTTGGTACTGAAGACTTGTGATGCATACTACGACTGTCAGATTTCCTTTCACCTCTGGGATATCTTCTATAGCGCCTGAGGAAGACCCCGATTGAGGTCGAAAATTTGCGAAATATTCGGAGACGACTTTCCGATTTATTGTATACTCTGTGTCATTTTTGTGCTCTTTTTTGATGTCAGATTTCAGTCGGGTATGTTGAATAGATGAGACAATGATATGATGACTTCCAGTGTCCGCCCACCTTCAACACCATCACAGACCCCTTCATAGACATGAATGCAGCCCGACTCGAAGGATTATCGTTGAAGTGCTCAGGGCTTGGGCTCTGAGTTGGGTGCAGACTTTGCTCCATCAAACACTTCACTTTGTAAGTCATAAGAACTGTAACTCTAGTACTTTTCACCAACTTCAGCAGCAGTTTCAGACCCTCAGAAGTTCCCCCAGAAACCCAGACGCAATAACAACTCCTTGGGTTTGACATTTTACTCCGCAGAGGATCAAAGGACTGAGATTCTTATCAAACAATCCAGTCGCTTCGTCTCCAGGCACCAAACCTGGGATAATACCAGTGTCACCACTCCTTAAAGGGGAAGACCCACAACGACAGTGTGTCATCACGTGACCGCTATAGACGCTTTGTGTATGACCTCACAAGCCGCCATGCTGGACGGGATACATGTTGCAGAGCCACAGCGAAAAGAATGGCGCGGCGCACTTCACGCAAGTCACGTCACGGTCGGCTTACACCTCTGCGCCCTGTGTCCTCCAGAATGGCCGCCAGGATGACATCATTGCAAAGCCTCTATTCACTCCACCACTTACAGACCCTCCATTAAATTCGCAAGAATCTTTTGTAAGGAGGGTAACTGAGGGGTGCCAGTGCATTATAGAACTTCAGAGACCGACAAGGTTAATCCGAGATCCTGACAACCAGTGTTGCACATGTCAGTGGGAACTAAAATGCCTCAATCTGACAACTGATACCACTTGTGCATGATCAATTGCCCTCATAAAAGGATGGTGAAGACCGTCTACAGTGCCTGTCACCAGTGAGGTTCCACTGTTTGACCCCCTGTCATACCCTTCTAAAGGCCTGGGTCCACATGCGCGTTTTACGCTGCGTTTTGACGCTTCGCCCATTGTTTGGAAGCAGAGCGGCGGAAAATAACAAAAGATTTAACGCATCACGCAGCGTAAAACACACATGTGGACACAAGCCCTTACTGGGATATCACTTGATAGAGACGGCGACTCTGATGGCGTAGGTTCTTTCCGGGTACTCTGGTTTCCTCCTGCTGTACATTTATCGCCAAACATTGTCTACAGAGTCGATAATGCCTTGGCAACCAGCTCTGAGCTCAACATTTCAACAATCACATCGCCAAGGGGCCAATCAGAACTCCGACTCCAGGAACGGCAGATCGCTTCCTTCCTGGTCTGCTGCCTCTTATAGCAGCTATTTCCGCCGACCTACTCGAGTCGTTCGAGGTCAGTTTTCCCGGTGCCCGAAAGCAGACGACAGCTCCTCAGTCAAGACGACATAAAGTGAGCGCTGACGTTTTTCCATCATTGTGAGAGGAACATTATCTCCAGCGAATTTGAGCCATTGCTTTCCACTCGTGACGGATCTCAGAGTTATAGGCAGGATTAAGGAGTGCTATCTAGATGGCTGATCCATAAAGAACTGTTCATTTGGTCTTTGAGCAGACGACACCTTTCTTAGCAGACGTCTTCAGAACGACTGAATCCAGGAGGAAAAATTTGGATGAAAGTTCTCCACAGACATTCGTAGACGACTTCTTGCTCAAGATTCTGCCAGGCATCGACAGCTAAATGGAGAACGCGGAACAGGCCATGAGTTCAGGACCAGAATTAGACCAGCCATGAAATGACTGTATTGGGAATCGACGTGACATCACGCAATTTCTCCCAAGCCATCATAAAATCAACAGTACCCATCAGTATAATGGCCAAGCCTTGTTCGGGTCTTACGTGGTCGACACTCATCGCAGAGAATTCCTAATAAACGCCAGATGAGATTTCTACGTTGGTCCCCATTGGAGTTTTCGAATGATTCAATTACGAAGCTACGTTTCACACATTTCGAATGCCATCGGGGGTGATAGTGTCGTCGTAAGTAAGAAATATCTAGGAGCTAACATGCTAAGGCCAGAGAAACGGTGTAAGAGAGGGTTATAGATCACCTTCCTGGCTGTGAAAGCGACATTCGAATGGCCACAAATCAAGTGGGAATCGAAAGGTGAGATTTACGGTTTTCTGAAGAAATAGACTCCGACGTCTGTTGATGGTACAGTAAGATGTACTGGTGCCTTGTGCCCTGTACCTTTTCAAGGGCAAGTAAAAGAGCCAATCCAAGTGAGGAACATGAGAAGCTTCAGCTGGCCTTTTCCGTAGTTACCAGGGCTGACAACGCTTTGGCTTCAGCCCTGATGGAAAGATGCAAACACAATACAATACAGTCTCCAAATACAGCTGCATACAAGTTGCAGGAAGCCCCATAAAGCACTCCGACATCTCAGAAGAAAAAGCGTTACGACGTTCCTTTTAATATCTAATGGATATGAAGGGCAAACACCCATTAGTATCATAATAGTTTATTCCTTGATCATAATGGAAAATATCAACAAGGCCAGACCAATCTATTTGTCAGGTTCACACATCTTATACCAAAAGAAGCAAGTGCATTATCCTCCCACAGCAGGGGTTTTTACCTTGCTCCTCTTCATCCACTCAAACTTTGCATGCGAGCGTATGAAGCAAAACAAACCCTGCTGCGGGAGGCTGAATTGAAGGCTCATTTCCCTCAACTAGCCTGTCAAGTGGTCCTATCTGCAGTAAAATGTCTGTAAAGAACCATTTTTCAATCCAGAGAGGCCACTTCACCAATTTGTCTTGTTCTCTAAGGACAGCTTTTCAAAACAACATCATAAAACAAGAAATCAATGACTCCCCGAGATCTGAAACTGCTCCCTGGGGGATTAGCTGCCCGAGTTGAGTGGTCTGCTCCCATCTCTAGCATAACAGCAGCCGATCCGCAAAAATGATGAATTGTCTGTATCATGAAGAATAACTCCCCACTTCAAATGAAACTAATCAATTCAAACCACTGGCAACTATGACTAGAAAATCTCTCGTTCCAGCGATTGTGTCAGTTCGCTGCGTTTAACTTTGTCAGTTGTCAAAATAGATTTACAATATGCTCCAGGCAGGATGTGGTTCGCTCTCTTCAGAAGCCAATTACAATGGGAAACAGCGTATGGAGGACGGCTCAGCCATGTCAGCAGTACATTACTGATCAGACTTCAAATAAGATCAAAATTCACTTCACACTAAAGGCATGAAAGGCTCTCCTGCACGTGAGAGTTTTCTCGCTGTGTTGGCTCTCAATGGGCAATATTACCATTGTTGGTTGGCTTACAACTTAAGCTATAGCTAAAGATCAATGACACAGTGACGACTGCCCACAACTTTCTACAGAGCTGCGTGCTCTTAAGCCCGCCGCACACTGGAGCTATCTGCTGAGCAAAAAGTCAGTCGAGACCGTTTGCTCAGCAGATAGCTCACCGAAAAATATGCGCACGCACACGCGAGCTTTCTGCCTCGCGAGGCAAAAAACTCAACGAAATTACGCGCACACGTGAGCTATCTGCTGAGCAAAAGTCTCGAATGACTTTTTGCTCAGCAGACAGCTCCATTGTGGGGCAGGCTTTAGAGAGCCAACTTGTTGAGAGAAAACTTTCAGTTTCATAGAGAAGGCCTTAACGAGCTGATGAACAAAAGTGGCAAATTCGGACTTCTCCGTTGCACATATTAAGAGGTATTGACAAGCAATCCCTGAAAAAAAATCGACCCCACTGACCATAAAATCCGAGTCACAATGAAAAAGTTGCAAGCCACAGGAGAAAAATTACTTGAACACATGGAGAAATTCCATAATTGATTTGAAATCGGTAAATCCTACCTCGTGAGACGTCGTGGGAAGCTGAAGAAGCTGGACAGCCTGCTCAGGATCGTTAGCAGCAGAATCCGCTAGCTCACTCCAGCTAGAGTGCCGGTATTGGAAAAACAAGTGGCAGACACGACACTGCTATAAAACTGACATGTGAGCAGGCGGCACAACCCATTGCCCGCTGCTCACTATCTTTGTTCAGCCAGGCAGCCGTGGTGTGAGAACCGAGGAAGTGATTGCTCAGGACACAGGTGATTACAGGTGTTTTGACCGATAATGTTAGGTTGGAAAGGCTGCTGGGATAATACAAGACTAGACAATCACATTAGAGGCAATGACGTGAAAAACATTTTAACCCATTCTGTACCAAGAAAGTCTACCTGTCTACCTTCTATACCAAGAGGCACTGTTCGCTGCCAGTTGAAGCGAGATCAGAAACAAGATGAACTAACTTTACATCCTCATCCATCCATTGTTTACTCGCTCCCAAAAAAGTGTGAACTGATAAGAAGAGGGAATATTTCACTTAACATCCAGAGTCAAGAGACATGATATGAGCTGTAACTTGGCTTGTTATTGGCTCTTTAGACAATACTGGGTGATTTGTATGTGATGTAGGAGGAAACTGGAGTCCCCGGGAAAACCTTTTCCACCAAAGAGAGTTGCCCTCTCTATAGATGATTCTCGAATTAGCAAATCTGCACACTTCTGCCGAAATCGCGACCACAACCTCAATCTGAAACCGGGTGACGTGATGCAAGCCAGCTATTGATTCAGCTATGATTGACTCTGACGCAACGTCTTCGAAGTCACTGTCGTGGGGTTCTCTGCATCACGTCATTCAGCTTCAGATGGAGGTTGTGGTTGAGATTTCGGTGGAAGTGCGCAGATCTTTGTTCTTTATGTCAATTTGAGAACAGTCTATTGCATGAGTATTGGTGCAACTGATGGGGACCCTAACCCACTGCCTCAACAGGTGTCACTACTGGTTAAAACTATTGAAATGAACATGACAGTTGTAAGAGGTGAAAGGCACATGATATTTCCACTACAACATTCTGACAGCCCAATAATTTACCACCAAATACGCCAAGATTTTTTATAAAGCATCATTACACATCAAACATGTCAGCATAGATTGTCACAACAGACCATCCCACCAGCATCCAATTAATGCACCTCACGACAACAGGTACATCCTGGCAATTGGAGGGAAAACATCACCAATCTCCGGCGATTTCAGATGACGGAAGACCCCAGGCGTGCGGTGTCTGGTGAATGAGGACAAGATAATAGGGTTGATAATGATGACACGACAGGAAGCGAAGCAGGAAAAGGCAGCAAATTTGCCACAGTAATAACTCCGGTGACATATTTTTCTCATCAGATGAACTCATTATCTTACGTCGTTGACATCTCACAATCAAATGATTCTCATCCCATCAGGTAAGACTACAGCAGCACTTGCAGTCAATAAGTTGAGAGGTCTGGCAGAGAACGTGATCGATTACGGCACGTCCCAATGAACATCACTCAGGAATGATGAAATATTTAAATGAAAGCCATTTTAATCCATCATAGGTAGCACTTGAATGTAATTCATGAAAACTGCCTGCCAACAAAGTGAACCCAATTCGGCCATGTTTTATGTTTCCATAGCGATGGAGTGATGAGGAATGTCCCTCACCAAATCAGGTCTAACTGCAGCTGCATTTTGATAAACCAGCATTCAGGATGCAAATCATTGTTCAGATCTTCACATTGAAACTAGGCCTACCGGAATCTCCCTTTTATAATCTAAATAAAAATGTCTCCTACCTGTCAGGCATTCCTTTCCCATGGTTCACGGTACGGCAGTTTTAGATTTGAGAATACTTCCTTTTCACTTCGTGCAGGAATAGATTCCCCCTAAAAAGAAACAACATTGATTTTGCATAAAATATGATTTGATCGTTATTTCTGATACCTTTTGAAGAAATTTCCAAACAGAAGTTGTGTCTAAGTTGAACTAAACCTCAGTTGAATGATCCTTTTGGGACTTTCAACTGAAAATTCAGACCTGGCTTTCTGGAGGATGGTAGCTGCTGCCATCTGATGGCTATAATCAACATGACATGGTTTCATGGATGCATAATGCAGTTCACTCTCCGACAACAACCAGGCTTCACTCTTGCAGGAATCTTGAGTATACAGCTCCTTATACTAGGTAACTCCAGAATCAAGTCAATGCCATTGTAGCTACACACAGAAGACATTCTTGCTGAATCAACCTACAGGGCCCATTTTCGTCTTCATGTTCCTGTCACTTCACGTACCTTTGCGTAATCAAAAAGGCCATGGCTTGTTAGTTTCATATCAAGTTCCCTCTGGGCGTACAAGCGTGCTGAACGGTTAAACTGCCGACTCCCTGTCCATCCGACGAGGGCGTAGTAATATTGTCTCGGTGGGATCACAATCAAATCCACCCTCCTCGCCACCCAATCCCTCTCCGAGTTATCCAATCGAATGCCACTGACGCCTTTTCCTACATACGATTCAAATTTGGTTCGTTTTTCCTCAGTCTCGCAAGTATACTTTGGTATTCGCATAATCCCGATAAACTTCTCGAAATGATCAAGCGTCACTTTCGGAGTCTGTTTACTGTCATCTTTCTTTGATAACTTGTCCTCCGTGTATGTACTCCGTTCTACATTTCCATGTAGAATGATATCTTTGGCTGTGAGTCGGTCGATTATTTGTGCAAGAAGTCCTCTTTCCATGCCTTCTTCAGGGTGGGAGATAAGCAGGTCCACGTCATGACCCATCTCTTTCCCTCTGGAAGGAAAAATACAGAATCACCACAAGCTGTGGAAGCTTAACTACAGATCGACCACAGCTATTGGAACCACAACTATAGGTCAACCACAGCTGTTAGAACCTACAGATCGACCACAGCTGTTGGAACCTTAACTACAGATTGACCACAGTTGTGTAACCTTAACTACAGATTGACCTTACCTCCTGAAGCCCCCAGCAACTTGTACTGTAACCCCAGGAAGGATGCTTTCCGCCACCTCCCTTACCATCTCTTCGATGTGCTGAGCTTCATCTTTACTAACCAGGGACTTCAGGTCATGATAGTAGGTCAATCCTGCAAGATTTTGGCAATCGTGTCAGACAGAATTTGGAAAGACAGAACCCAGTGATTGCCATGATGAATGATGGTCATCAGCTGATGTATAATCAGTAGTACATGTACTGCACCCTCGTGTGGAGTTCATCATGAACCAAGCTAAGTCCTCCACATACTTCTCTGGATCTACTTTGGCCAGCTATAACTGACTGAGTGAATTTCCACAGTATCATATTGAAAACACGGCTGAAAATAACGTAAGTACCTACCATCAGTCATTCNTTTCAGTTCAGCAAGCCAGCCAAAAAAGTTGCTTCGCGGAGCATCACGTTGCTAGACATTCTGCAAGAACAGGGCCTTTAGGTCTAAGTCTATCCATCTGTAATCAACAACTTACTTAAGTTTATCTGAGATGTTGAAACCTTTTTTCTTCGTCGCTTGCAGCATCATTTGATGCCTCTTCTTCTGCATCTTTTGGGGAGCAATGAATATGCAGATGCGATTGGTGCCATTTCCATCAATGGTTGTGGTTTCAGCCATGGACAGAACTTCTGACCTCTGCAGGACTGTGATTGCAGTCTTATTGAAGCACTCCGCCCTGACTTTCAGTCCTTCGTCAAACCTCAGCCTCAATCCCGGTAGACATTTAGACATTTAGTTTGCAGGCTGAAATAAAGTCAAGAGGGAGGCCATCAGGGTTCCAAGTTCACAGCAGATGAGCAGCAGGCACGATTGACAGATCTAGGCCTAATAAGCGTGAGCTAAGGCTTGGAGGAATTCAGTATAGGCCTAATTCCTCCAAGGCTAAGGCAAGCCTTGTCTGGGCCCCCGCCCTGGCATAGGCCTACCGGCCAAGGCCTAGCACTGACCAGCTGACTGGTTGTGGTAGGCTACAAAGAAAAATTCCCCTGCCTTAGGCTAGGCCTACCTCCATCAGTCCATGGGCTACCATGCTACTGCCAGCAAGACCTCAGTAGCTAGGCCTACCGGTAGCCCTGTTAGTATTAGGCCTAGCCCAGTCCCAGCGTTGGGCCAGCAAACCATCATGCATGCATTGCCACATACCCCCATGAGGGGGTACATGTAGGCTAGGCATGGCATGGCTGGCCTAGGTACGTGGGTTCGATTCCCGACCCGACCAGAGTTTTTGATCCCGTTTTTATTTTATTTTTCCCTCACTCATCACTGGTGGCCTACAGGCCTCCCTAGGCCTACCTTTCACACAAGTAGGCCTATGACAAGTCAGAAAAATAAACTCTGGTCTTTAATGAGGCTACCTGTATTTTCTTGATGCTAGGGCAGGCCTATAACATGCATGACATGAAATTTTGAAGACAGTCTGATCTGACGCAGGTGCAGGGACAACACCGGTATCATTTTCCAATGCATTTTCTATTTGATATAAAAATTTCCAAAATATACTAAATCCGGGTTCCAAACGAAATCGCTACATTGCCACATCGTACATAGGCCTATAATAGGCCTACCCCCATCTAGGCTAGGCATGGCATGGCTGGCCTGGGTACGTGGGTTCGATTCCCGACCAGAGTTCTTGATCCCGTTGTTATTTTATTTTTCCCTCACTCATCACTCACTGGCCTACAGGCCTAGGCCTAGGCCTACCTTTTTACACAAGTAGGCCTATGACAAGTCAGAAAAATAAAGTCTGGTCTTTAATGAGGCTACCTGTATTTTCTTCAATAGGCTATGCTAGGGCAGGCCTATAACATGAAATTTTGAAGACAGTCTGATCTGACGCAGGTGCAGCAGCAGGAAATGTCATGAAAATGAAACAGTAGTTTGGTTCCACTGCCTAACGGCTGATGGCGCTGCAGCACATTGCGGGAATTTTTAGTATGTTTGACTAATACAAGAGGGCGCAGCGATCAAGTGATATCGAATCAGTCTGCCTGCAATCAAAATCATAGAACCTACTGCAGCAGTTGAGTCATTTGAGGATCACAGGGCCCGCTAAGATTTTGACTGTCTACCTTCTGTACAATTCTANTTCCCTAGATGGCGAACAGAATGCATACTTTGACACGGCTTTTCTTTACTGTCCGGAGTGCAGAGACGTGCTTCTGTCCAGCAAGGGTGAAAAGGCTGAGCTACTTTTTACCATCGCTCGTAAAAAAGCTTTGATGAGTGATGGCTCATGGCAAAAAAATTGCTCCGACTATCAGGACACTCAGACGAAATTTTCAAACAGCAAAAAGTGGTTCAGCGACATCACTGACTACATCACCATCCTTGTCAAAGTTCGTCTGTTTGCAAACGAACTCATGCTAACATCGTTGATGGATTTAGAGGAAGGTGCTTACGTCAGCCTCATAATTTACAGCCTGGTCATAATCGTCATAACCTCTGGTAGTTTGGCAGTGGGTTATTTGCAAACGAAAAGCGCACAAAAAATCATTGACAGTGTCCGGAATTATTCGCTAAAACTTAGCGATCAGTCTTACGCACTGACAACAGAGAAAAAACGCACTGAAATCCTTCTGCATCAAATGTTGCCGAAGTCTGTCGCAGAAGGGTTGAAAACTGGGAGGAGTGTTCCGGCGGAGCACTTTGACTGTGTTACCATCTTGTTCAGTGATATTGTTGGCTTCACGAAGTTTGCCTCCTCCATCTCACCCCTCCAACTTGTTGACGTGCTCAACGGTCTATATGTGTAAGTGTACGGTAATTTTTTTATGGTTCTCCTTCCAATCCTTCCATGCTAGTAAATATTTTCTACCATGGTAGTAAATAATTCTTACCTAGGTAATAATTATTTACTACCATGGTAATATTTAATTCTTACCTAGGTAATAATGATTTACTACCATGGTAATATTTAATTCTTACCTAGGTAATAATTATTTACTACCATGGTAGTAAATAAATAATTATTTACTACCATGGTGGTAATAATTATTTACTACCATGGTAGTAAATAAATATTACCTAGGTAATAATTCGTACTTCGGGAAACGGAAGTACGAATTATTACCTAGGTAAGAATTCAATATTACCATGGTAGTAAATAATTATTACCTAGGTAAGAATTCAATATTACCATGGTAGTAAATAATTATTACCTAGGTAAGAATTAAATACTACCATGGTATTAATGATTTATTACCCAGTTAACAATTTATTTACTACCATGGTAGAAAATATTTACTAGCATGGTACAATGTAGTAAATAATTACAGCATGGTGGATTTATGGCAGGGACGGATTTGCGATACGCATGCCCACGGTCGAAATGGTAACTGGTGGTCCGACTGCCACAAACCACACTTTACTAGACATTCACGTAAACTATCTCTGCCAGCTAGGTACCCGTTTAACACCTCGGTGGGGTCCGAGCCAATTGAGGTGAAGAGACTTGACCAAAGTCTCACGCCGAATGGGGATCGGACCTTCTGACCGCTTGCCAGAGACCCGAGCAACTACACCACAGCGGCTCCCCTTCGATCCCATCCTTTATCAGGTCTACGACAATGTAACTTGAGGGACGAACGTGAATTATTATTAGAGAGGTTCAGAAATCAAACGATAAACAAAAACGTTGGCGACAACGTTATTTTTGTACCGAAAATGCAGTATAAAATCTGGTTAATGCTTAGTATGAAAAATAACGTTGTCGTAAAGTTTACGTTTATCGTTTGATTTCTAAATCTTTCTAGTGGCCGAGTCGGGATATAGATTCGTCAATAACGTAATAGGAGCTGTCAGTCAGTTGACCAATAGGTGTCACTACGGCCCAATTCAATGCCCAGCGGACCCATTCATGGTTAATTGAGCACTAATCAAGAGAGCTTTCTTTTGTTTTGATCCGCTGGAAGTTTGCTGCCATCTTTTGGCGATAAGCGCGTCTGTGACTGCTCCTTTTGTCATTTCACAACTTCATTGCAGCCTCCTCGATGACCAGGTTGACAAGTACGATGCGTATAAAGTGCAGACAATCGGTGACGCGTACATGATCGTCTCCGGCGCGCCGCAGGAGAACGACAACAGACACGCGAGGGAGATCGCGGAAGTTGCCCTTGCCTTCAAGCAAGCAGTCACCACCTTCAAAGTCCCGCATGCGGAGGACTACCACTTGAAGATGCGGATTGGCGCAGACTCGGGTAAGAGGTCACAACTGCGGCCGTTCAATTCAAAACTTGATTTCGAAAGCATATTTTGAACGAAGAATGCCAAATGAACGCCGTCACTAAATAAAAGTTTTGTTTAATTTTTTCCCAATAAAATGACTAAGTAGCTGATATTATACGCATGACAAGGAATTTCTTTCTTTCCAGGGCCGTGCGAAGCAGGAGTGGTCGGTGTTAAAATGCCAAGATATTGTCTTTTCGGCCAGACAGTTCTCACGGCGGNCCCCCCCCCCCATCACACTGAGCTAGTTCTCGGCACGTTCTTGAAAATGTTGCCGAACGGGCTCAAACTGTGTGCGAACCTAGTGGCAACTTTTTACTGTCGTTTTACGAACTTCATGGACGGGAAGGGTGCTCCAGAACTTCGAGGCATTATTTGGCCAACGTTACATATTCTCGCCCGTTTTACGATTTTGTTTAGGACGGGGCAGGACGTTTTGAGAACTACCTCAGTGTGACAGGCCCTTTATGGGAGACACACAAGTCTTGTCAGTCGGAAAGCCGAAATCGTTGGGTATTTTACGCAAATCATAAACTCAACGATACAGACCAATGTGCTTGCGTAATTTTTGGATACCAACGTTTCAAACTACATTAGGCCTATTGTAGTGTTCCAATTCGACTTGCAGCTTTCCTTGAATGTAGTTGCTGCCAAATCTGCCCACAAGTTGTGACACTAAGGCTACTTCATTCTCGTCTATTTGCCTCCACAGAAATGGCGATCCACATTAGTGAAGCTACCAAGATTTTACTTGATAACCACGATGGCTATGAAGTAGAGGAGCGAGAGGGGTTCGTCTTTATCCAAGTAAGTCCATCTGATTCTCACCAGTCTATCTGGCCTGACGCCCATCTAGCCTGGTTTGAATCCATCACATTTCCCGCATCTGAGGAGCTTAGGATCTCAGCGAATCATCGGTGCGCGTAGGCTAATCGACGTGCCAATCAAAATCCGTGTTACAAATGTGTGCGGGAAGAGAAGAGAAAGTGCTGAACGGCGATTTGTTTCAAGAGTTTTGATTGGCTCGGAGGCGGGGTCAAGTCCATCATCAATCATCATCATCATCATCATCATCATCATCAACATCATCCATCATCAATCATCATCATCATGATACATACTCCAAAATTTTTATATTGCTGTATACCGTTCTCTTTTATAAAACGCCACGGGTATGAATCCAATCCCTTGTCTGGAATCTAATGTTTTTTTCAGGGCGAGCAAATGAAAACCTTTTGGTTATTGAGCGGAGTGAAACAGACGCAGACTGCACAAAGGCATCATCTCCACTTTGATTTGGGTGAAGAGACTTAAAGGGAGACTCCACTCATTGAAAACGTTTATCAATCAATGGAGACTATTGCCATGAGTTAATGTGATGTCACTAGTGTGCATAGGCTGAAGATCTTTATTATAATGAATGAACTAATGCTGTGACTGCCTAGGCCTATAGGTTGTACCTTCATAAATATGCACTGAACACACATGACATCACATATGCTGTAGTTTGCTGATTTAAAAAAAAGACATGTTGCAGATATCAGTGAATTTGAATGTATTAACGATATTTCAAAAATTCAAAATTTTACACAATGAATGGAGTCGCCTTAACTGGAAACGCCAACATCATATGACTGAACATCAACCTCGGATGGGTAGCATTCTTCCATGTTCTCCTCAACTGCTGAATTCATGAGTTGATGCCGCTCTACCACAGATGGAGGCTCTGAGAAGGCTGAATACATGTAGTCTCCGTACGCAGGTTCTCCCGAGCAACAAGAGTATTTCAGTACCACATTCTGAATGGGAGATGGCGATAGTGACGGACGCGTTCACACCGTGGTTCCAGTTCATCGCACTCATGGGGCCGTATTTTAGAACGTTCCTTAACATTAAGGTCCACCTTAAATCTATTGTTCTCGATGGTTTTACAATAGGGTCGACCTAAACGTTAAGGAACGTTCCAAAATACGACCCCATGGACTTCACTCAAACATGTTGCACAACAAAATATATGATTCAGAGGTACGAACTGTGTGTTATATACAGTCATGTAGTTTCATTTTGTTCATGTATACAATACTATGTAGACCAACTTCAACGGAAAGAAGTTTTCATACAATAGGGAGTTTAAGAAATCAAACGATAAACGTTAACTTTACGACAACGTTATTTCTTCTACCGAAAATGCAATACATGTATATAACCTGGTGAATTCGCAGTATGAAAAATAACGTTGTCATGATGTTAACGTTTATCGTTTGATTTCTTAAACTCTCTACTATGTGACTTTAACTTGACTTGAATGTATGCATATGCCTATATCTACATGTACACGCCCGTCGAAAGACGACTTCTACAAAAAAAATGCATTTAAAAATTGACACAGCTCGATTAGCCTACCCCACTTTTCCATTGTTTCCCTTCAGGTGTCTTGTTAATCACACCTCGGCTAAAACTTTATGGTTTCTATTGTTTCTTATTGTTATTGTTTCCGTATTGTTTAGGCTGCGCTAAATGTGTTTTGTTTTCCTTTTTCTTCAGATGTCATTTAATCATTGTTCAGGGGACACTTCACTGCGTCGCATAATGCTGTTCTATTGATTCGCTGTTCTTCTGGGACAAACACTGCAACATGTATTCGGTTATTGTTGTTCTTTTATTCCGAAGACTGAGTTTTTATCGCTTCATCCGTGCAACACTTGTTCCAGTGGTTTCCCTTTAGTTCGGATTACATCGCTCAGAGGTTTCGCAAATCTGACGTAACACGAAGTACGAAATACGAAATTGGACTTCATTTCCATGACGTAATGTATTCAGGAGATGGTTGGTACCACAAATATCGCCTGCTGCAAACAACATCTTTTTGCGTATGACTTTAGACCGATAGAGTTACCATGACATCGTGAAAGAGCTGTTGATTACGCCAACCGTACGGATAATCTAGCGTTGTGCAACACCAGTAACTTTTGGTAAATGTGATCTGGTCACATTCCTGAGTTTAACTACTAGTAATACCTTTGGCCAGAACGATGTGAAAAATACTATACCACAAAATGTCCCTGCTGCCAGTGCGTCTTTTAGCATACCGGTATCATGTAAGACCGAGAGAGTTTTGGTGCATCTTGAATTTTTAAACTTCCACTCCGTAGATAGCTAAAGCCAGTCAGCCATGACACTGGCTGCTGAGGGTTGTGCAACATTCTTATTTGTGATCACACCATTACAGTTTACTGACAAGAGGTCAGCCAAGTACCTTTGGCCAAATCGACCTGAAAAACACGATAAAAAACAATCTAGCTGTGTGGCACTTGCTTGTTCTAGCACTGCGGAAAATCTGGCGCAAAGCCACGTGCGTTGCACGGCTCTGACATTCTAAGACGGCATCTGCATCAATAAAGTTTGCGGTTTAATTTTATTGTGCTATCCAAGCAAGAGCTGCGACTTGTTTCTCTATCGTTTTGGCTACATATCGGACGCTTTTTGGAATCGGGGAAAAAGATTGACCTTCCATGGGAGTTTGATAGGAACATTTGGACGAATCAAAATGAAGAACCACTAACAAATAAGGTAGGACCCTGTTTCGTCTAATTTCGAAGTTCATATGGCAACATTTCGTTTCGTGGTCAAGGGTCAGCAATACATGTAGCCAAGTAGGCCTAGAATGTATGTGTAGGCCTATGTGTGCATGCACTGTTGGAGTTGCCGGTGTAACGTTTTTCAGTGAGGCCCGAGTGCCGGTGTAACGTTTTTTAGCGTTCCCCATCTACGAGTGTTCCCCTGCTATAGACAAGTTGCGAAATTAGCGGCCGCCATGTTTTTTATGGACTTTTTGACATTGCTTGGGTTTTTCAATGGGATTTTACACTGTCAGAGGCGTTCAAAAAAAGAAAGGTCATACAGTGAGCCACTAGAATTACATAAAGATATTTTAGCAAGCAAGCAGCTAATAAAATTCATTCGAATTATATTTGAAAAAGTTCGAAAATTCGGCCAATTCCACAAAAAAAATGGCGGCCGCTATTTTCGCAGCCTGTCTATTGTCTGACGGAATAAGCCGCGACTCGACAATGGAGGATACAGAGAGAAACGTGTCGATCTGTCTGCCAGTGTTTCCAGAACAATAGGGGAACACTGACACACGGAAACACTGAAAAACTTTACAGCTGTGTATGTGTCGTAGAATGTCATGCCCCCCCCGATATGAGATGCCCCACAACAATAGATTCTGACGGATTAAGGGTCAGCCACGCACTGACAAACAGAACTTCTGTTACCAGATGTCCCCTGAACAAAAGAAGCGGGCATCTGATATCGGGGGCATTACATTCTATGACACCTGTGTGAAAGGAATCCAAGTCCCCCTGGAATCAAAGTCCGGTCTTATTGTTCAGCGAGGGATTAGAATATGGCTGGAGAGACCATGCTATTGTTTGGCGGATCTGCATTCCTAGGACACTGACTCCTGTCACACCTGTGTGACATTACAATACATGCAGATTGACGGAATAAGCCGCGACTTGACAATGAGCGACACACAGAGAAACAGTGAGGCTGTTTCCCAATGTGTTCCGAACAATGGGAATCACACAGAAAAATGGCAACATTGAAAAATGTTACTGTTGGGTCTTGCCTTTATTTCTGAGGCCTGTTGTCGTGGGACCTTATTCACAAAGCCCTACAAGTTGCAAATCCTGGTTTTTGTTTAAGTTTTAACGATTGAAGGTGGCGCTGTCGTACTTCCGCCCAGGACTACAACAAATGTACACATGACATGCTTGATGTACAGTACAATGACATGGTCATGATGGAGTGGCATGATGATGATTTTATCTGGATATTTGTCCTGAGCCTGATGATGAGCATCAGCCATGTCATGATTGACAGGTGATACTGATATATATAGATATATAAGATAAAGTGTCTTGGAGAGACTTTCCTTTGCCATGTTTATCATACCCATGGATTCTGTAGCTATGCTTTATTGTCCACTTTGGAACAGAAACGGCACATACCCTGTAC
>NMRB01000269.1:438936-448985 GCA_002633025.1 Notospermus geniculatus
TTTTTTTCGGCGTTTCTGTCGTTTTCATTATCGACACATCGTGCCATGCAACCCACGTGCTTTAGTCACAATTTTGTGACATCACTTCCTCCTACTACGGGCGGCCAATCACTTGCCGGAATTCAGATATGATGCCAGGGTTGGTTTGGTAAGCGTCATCCCAGAGCCCTGGGTCCATATTCATAAACATAGTTAAGTCAAAGTATGATACTTATCTTTTGTGTTGAACAAAAGATAAGTGTCACACTTAGTCTTAAGTAGTTTTATGAATGTGGGCCCAGCAGCGCACCAAGCCCTGGGTACGAGGTTGGTGTTTTTTTCCACACTCAGTGGCTCCACGATTGGCACCAATGCACTAGTCGTGTCTATTTCTGATGAGGATAGAATTTAAGTAATATGCTTCACTCAATAACGGTTGGTCGACCAGGAATTCATGTCCAGATTCATCTATCAGAAACATACCCTAAAGCAAGGAATAAGAGAAGGGTACGCTTGGCTCACCGTACGCTGTTTATAAAATCATGTTTTCCTATCTCCGATGGTTTGGATTTCACCTGAGTTTACGTCGGTTGCTCAAAATATTCATGAACGAATTCTGTATTCAGAGAAGAGAATTCGTTCGATTGAGAATCTGATATCAACTACAGCTTATAGTGTTGATAGCAGCATACAAGGTGTCAGTCTCTTATCACATAAAGCAGTTCGTTTTGCTTCAAGGCAAACACCTGCTTAAACCGTGGTGATCTGCGCGATGGTTGGAAAAACTTGGCCAGGGGCACTGATCTGTTGCAGAAGAATCGCCCTTCCTAATCAAACTGAGGTTGTGGTTGCGATAAAGTTGAAGGTTGCGCTCTTGACATTATCAAAAAGTTATCCACCCACGTCAGAATGACGTTTTGTACGGTGTGAAAGGAAATAATGTGAAAAGGGAAAACTGTCCTGGGGCCTGTTTCATCAAGTGACTTGAAGCTAATGTGTGGTTCCATTAACTTCAATCCATTTTCCATTTGATAAAAGGTACCATTAGCTCTTTGTAAGTCAGTACTTGAAACAGGCCCATAGACACAAAAGACCCAACTGTTACATTCTAATATCTGGCGATTTTTTAATGCGAGTGCGCAGTCTCCCTCGTGATCCTAGGAATAGTTGATTGGCTTTATGTTTTCTGGCTTTCTTTGGGTGGCACCATGCGTTTAGTTATTTCTCGTTGTACGTAAACTCCCTACGCAGTTGTGTAGTCCGCGTCCCCTTCGGTTACCCGCTCTCCACAACTGCTTCACTTCGTAGAAGTCGCTGCGTTTGATCAACAGTTTAGCCTGTCAGCACGTTGCTTTCAGAACTCGTTGGCCCATTGGCAACGGATGTTCTTGTGCTACCATGGCTACTAGATCACGTGATCCGCTCAGCCAATGAAAAAAGTGTCTCAGACCAGCTTGGTTTCGGCTCGGCGCTCTCATTGATCTAGTCTCTCAGCGCCATCTGTTGACCAAACGCGGCGAATTTTACGAAGTGAAGCAGTTGTGGAGAGCGGGTAAACCGAAGAAGGCGCGGTTCACAACTCAACTGGAATAGGGAGTTTACTTTGTACGTAGCCAGAGTGAATCCTCCCCATTGTCTGAAATCTTGGATTTCAACAGCACACTACGCATCGTGGCCTATACACACGATCCAATTTTTCATCCAATTTTTTGGTAATTCAGATTCCGGGCCTATTAGGGCGTCAATGTATAAACCCGCATGTAGGCCTTTATTGAGCATATTCAGAAAATTGGATGAAAAATTGGATCGTGTGTATTGGCCATTTGACTACAACGTCATACCCATGCAAGGACGAAAAAGCGGAGTTGTGTAGTTCTTTCATGACAGGCATACTTTCATTCGCTCAGGGTATTTCCCTTTCAACGCGGCCCAAATCGATTCTCATTGTCTGAGTCTTGGATTTCACCAGCACAATACGCTTCCGACTCGCATTCGATTTGCCGTTTCTTTCTATCACTGGTGTCCGGTTCAGCTGTCGTCCAAAATCGAGTGTGGTAGTTATTCATATATGCTTCCAAGTCAATTACGCGCGAACACGATCATTACTTGTCACCTAATGGGAGAGAAGGNCTCGCCACCACCAATTGTTTTGCTTTTTTTCAATAATTTGCGACAATAAGCAAAAATACGCAAGAATAAAGCTTCTGTTTTGGTACCGAGGTGCCAGGAAATCTCGTCTACGGCCTTCTAGATTTCTAGGCATCTTCGGCGCCCGCCTGCATGCAACGACCGCGGCCCTGACCCCCTTCTGCCAAAAATCCTGAATCCGCGCCTGCATTTGTTTATGTCCGTTCTTCTGGTACATTCACCCAGTGAGCACATGGTCATGGACCATTTCATTATGGCAACCCCATCCACCTGATTTTGCTTGCTCCATCATGCAGCGTCGTGTGAGAAAGTAACTATAAGAACCTCGATCGCCACATTTACTTTCCAATTTCCTTCGCCCTCTTAAGGCTTTGTAGCTTAATTACACCTTCTTGCAGATCTTTGCTTTTCTGTCGTACGTCACTTTGTGTGTGTCAAAGGACCTTTCCCCTTGGGAAGGTTGGTCTCCCGAGTTGGTCAGATTGAGGTTACATTGATCCCAGTGTTGACAGAAAGGTTATGGACTAGTCACCAACTGGCAATTCATTAGGTAGATATGGAAGCTGTGAGTGATTCTGGTCTTATTAGATACGACACACCGTTTCGAAGTTGGTGTCTGGAGGCAAAGATTAAAGGGATGTCATGTGATTGCATTATAGGTGTCGCATGCCACGCCTCTAACTCAGCTCTGGTACAAAAGATCGAAATTGCAAAGTTATCAAGATGACGATAGTTGTGATTCATAAAGACGCTCCTCCACTTGACAGTTTTTTTGCTGAAGTTGGCTCTCAATGGGCAACTCAACTACGAGCAGTTGTTTGTGTCATTGGTCTTAAGCTAGGAATCCACTGCTGATTTTCTGCGTTGCGACTTGCTTTGCAACCTGCTACTTGCGATTGAATACGATCGCAAGGAACTGATACCGGTCGCCGACCGATTGCCGACTGAAATTGACCACATCGTCGCCATTGGTGGAAATCACGTCAAGCGAGTCCACTACGGCGATCGAGTGCCCAGTTGCAACGCAACCCAGTTGCAAAGCAAGTCGCAACGCAAAATCAGCTTCAAAATCAATGGTGGATTCCTAGCTTAAAGCCCCAGTCACATATCCACTCCGGGGCCCGTACGGCGAGTAAAAACAGACATTTTGGCCAATTTCTACGGTGCCCAGTTTGATCCAGTCAAATTTCCGCTTATGTATTGAGGCGATATTCGGCATAATTCATCTTAGATCCGTGTTTCAGTCTCTAAAATCCACGGCAAGCCGCTGGGTGGGGAAAATCGTACGGGGCCCGGTGGATTTGTGACCTAGGCTTTAGCGTGAGGGAACAAACAATGGTGAATTGCCCGTTGTGAGCCAACTTCTGCGAGAAAACTGTCAAGTGGAGGAGTGCCTTGATAATATCAAAAAGGGACTGTTCATTTTCGTCAATTGAGGAATCTGAGTTTTGATCCTTGAGTAAATGGAGAAAGCTATGAAGCTGCAAAGTGCAGCGATTGTTCTGTACAGCACAATAAATAATCCCTGCAACTTGGAAGTGCATAGCTTTTTCCGTTTTCCCAAGGATCACAGCTCAGATTCCTGTGACATGAACAGCCCCTTTGGTATTGCCAACCGCCAGAGAAATGGAGTGGAAACGCCCGTCTGGTACAAAAACTACCTTTAGTATGGTAAACGTTATCTAGTAAAGAAATGAATGTACAATGTAGAACGAATCCTTCAACATACCTATACATGAAGGCCTACTTGTACAATTTAGGCCCTGTATCGGACACGCCTGGTCGGAAAACTACGGAGTTATTTTACGGCGACACTAGGGCCGTTTAGACGACAGGCAAAAATCCACATGCGATCCGATCGAATCCGATTGTGGTTCAAAACTCTTGCGTGTAAACGCTACCCAGTGCGGTCCAACGTGGATTTAAAATGGTCCCGAATCCACATTGGACCACATACGACCACATTCAAATCTCGTCTCAACGCAAATGATGCGGGTCGATCGGATCCAATCGGATTGAATCTGAATGTGGTTGTTTGGCTTGTCGTCTAAACGACCCTATTTATGCCGATCAGTGATGTCCTCCCCCAAAACAGTCGATATTCGGCGGATCCTATGACACAGCGTTTCGAACAGTAGATGACGATTTTGATTGGGCGTCCGCGTGTATTTCAAGGAAAGGGGGTTCTTCCTTGCTTTCACCGGTCGCAAACGTTGAGAACTCTGGTAAAAAACCAGAGTATTTCTGTCAAGTAAAGCCCCCATGGCAGAGTAACAGATAACACTGATTGGTTCCACCATCAAACACTTCGAACCCGACCGTCTCGTATCGCCACGGACCCGTATTTCTCATCAAAGTGAACTTTGGACGTGGAAAGAGGATGCTGTCATCTTGCTATGGTGGAAATGGTACAAGGCAAGTGACAAGTGCGATTGATAAAAAAGAAGTAGACCTGCTCGAGTTGAGAACCCAAACATCGCGGTAATTTTCTTTTCGTGTTCCGCGTGTCGACTGGTAAGGATGTGTTCAGGTTACCCGTGCATGTACCATTTTTTCTACATGGGGAGTGGGACGGAACACACGAAGTTGCATTTGTCTTAAAGTAATGGCAATGTCGCCGGGACAATGAGGAACCCGCGAACTAAAGCCACGACGTGGCGCTGTCACTGTAAGACCCGGAACTTCCTATTTTCTAACAGTATTTCCATTTACTTGCCCAAAAAACTAGACTCTCTTTTGTTCGATTTCGATTAAATTACACGACCCTGTTTCATTTTCAAAGTTCTCCATACATGTATATCACTGCTTTGTTTCGAGAGAAATGCCACAGGATGCCAAAATTGACAACGGCTTTTGGGGGAAAATCCCGCGGAAAATCGTGTTGACAAATGTACAGAGATGTTTTGACGGCGCGACGTAAACAGCGAAAAATTAAAGTGACTTCGGTACGTCGTTTGGGTCTTATACTCGCTGCGCCGTCTATTATTCTAGTTTGTCACGCAGGTTCCCCATTCAGTTCGTCTTCCCCGCGCAGCGTATCCTGAATAATTGCCTAACATCATCCCTGTATTTCTTCCCTCCGCCCAAAATATAGAGATAGAAATTGACCGCGTGATTCATACTCGATATTTGAGCCAGAGTGTAATTGATGAGAATCAGTCGCAGTCGCCAATAGGTGGAGCTCATGTCGTATATGGCCTTGACCTCTGGCCTTGCGAGAATTTCTTCGTTCACCCCTGGTGGTAAAGTTAAAATAAAGAAGGCTGCCGAGAGAAGAATTAGCATACGTGTCAGATGTCGCTCCCTCTTCGCGGCGGATTTGTCCGAAATTTTGTCCCTCACACCTGAAGCGCGTCTGATACCGTAAATAATCATGATGTTTGATAAGGAAATTGTTATGAATGGAATGTACATTGTAATGATGATCGTAGCGACGCGTATTACGTCGATCAGCCAGGGCGCATCGTCGAACTGAGCCAGCCCGATTTCGTCGTCGGTCCCGGGAAAGAAAATTCGAGTCGTGAAAAACATATGGATGTTGAACATGATCGGTATGATCGACAAAATGAACATCGCGATTTTCGTTCGCGTCGTTGTACAGATTATTTTCGCCTTTAGTGGTAGTACGACTGCGCATGCCCGGTCAACTGACATGGCGGCGAGGACAAGCCTTGAACCTTCAAGTGTGACGTAGAACACGTAGTAAAATGACCTAGAATGCAAAAAAGCGTTAAGGCTGCTACTATGTGCGGTTCTGATAGAACGATACATGTACATGAAATGGTTTGAAAAACAAACCAAGTATGTTATTGCCGTAACGAAGGTCGACTAAAAAAATTAGTTGGTTTTCATCCCCGTCCGCCCGTCAAAATGCTCCCGCCCCTGGTTGTTGTTTTTTTATTTTCGGTAAAACATCTTAAAAATGGAAGTAGCAACCGTCAAACGATCGTCAATCTAGCGCGCACGCTACCTGGCGTTCAATAGCGTCACTATACATCGTCGACACCTCACTCAAATATGTGTATGCCTTTTGAAGCTCATCGCCCACTTCCTCAACAAACTACAGAAAAATAAAAAATAAAAAAAAATCCCTCCCGCCCGCCTCACTTTTTCACACAAAAAGGATGAAAACCAATTATTCTTTAGTCGGCGAAATAGTCTTAGGAGGCAAAATCCCAGAACAGGCAGAATTTACGTGAATACTGCAGGAGTAAAAAAAAACGTTTTGACCCAACCAGGCAACTGACCGCGATAAGCATATTACTAAGCCGTGCATAGAACCGATTAGGGAAGAAGTATTTTGTATTGTACTTGGTTTTTTCATCAGGACCGCAGCCAAAGCATTATTGGTCCTGGTAAGTATGGAAGAGAGGCCATCTCAAGCTACTCCAAGGGAAGAAGTGAGATAGAGAAGGTTAATTTCTGCTTATTCCCCACTTACGGCTACACTCAATAATTCAGTGGTATCGGCCTCCGCTCGAAGCTGTCACCCTCAACCACTGAAACACTTGGTGCCAAAGCCCGTTTCTGAAGACTAGATGTCGCTACCAGTTGTTGACGAACGGGCTCGATCAACCAGCCAATGAGCGATCAGCCAATAAGACAATGTTTCATGTTTTCCCCTAGTTGTGTGAAATACTGGTCGCTGGGGACGAGTGTACACTTACGCATGCAACGCCTGTCTATCCTCGATCCCAGCACCAAGTCCATGATTGGTCAAGAGTATATACAGGACCCAGGAGACAAGATAAATATTGTCGACGACGGCTAAATATGTCATGTACATACACGTCGTGATATGTCGATTCTCTCGTTTGGTGGTTATGAAAAAAGACACGGTGTTGCCGAAGAATCCGAATGCGAAGCATGGGAAGACGGTCCACTTTCTGACGATGATAAAGGCTAGTTCCATTGCCCAGTAGCGGATTACAACAGTACTTCCGACGGTCATTCCCGACGTAGGATTCGTCATGTTGTCCATGTTGCGCTGAAACGCGATCGATTGTAGAAACACCAACTGAAAGAGCAGGATTCATGCACTCTAAAAAAATTCTCGTCGTACTGACAAGCTGGAACTCGTTCTCAGAATATGCTTAAATTGACAGGGTCTATCTTGTCAATTGACAAGTTTTTAACTTGTCATCCTCAGAAAAGAGACATCTTATCATTGAAACAAATACATCTCGTCATTCAGGCTACACAAAAATTAAAAATTATGCGCCAAGAGATCGTTATGCGGTAGTTACAAGTACTAACAACAGGTACATATGAAAGAAAAACCCTCCCAAATTTCAGGGCCTACGGCGGGATTCGAACCTACGACCTATGAAATATATAAACTACTAGACATAACCCCTAAACCCTCGTGGCCAATGAGGCAATGATGGCGACAGCATGCTTAGAGTTCAAGAAATTGAGCGATAAATGTGAGGGAAGCGCATGCGCAACAATGTCCTGCCACCTGCAACTTATCGCCATAACTAGAGACCTTGTCAACTGGACAGACTGAACTCGTCACAGAGATGTGCGACTCGCCATGACAAGTAAATCGTGCCATGAATGACGTAATTCCTCAGACTGACTAAAGCATCTCATCAATATTCGCAGACAAGTTGCGGTGACAAGAATTTTTTAAGAGTGTGTCTGGTGGGTGCAGGCGATTGATTTGTAACAAAAAATAATGGATGCACTGTAAAAAATCGTCCGGTCCCATGGGTACAAATACTGATTTCCCCATGGGTTCAAATGACCGAACTGGGTACACTTTAAATCTTCAACTCTAACACTTTTAAAACACATATCAAGCGTTTTAAACAAAATACGTGGATTTTGTGTACATTGTGACATGTGTTACGAAAATAAACACATAAACGCCAACTACGTAAAACATGTCACAAGTGTTGGGTTTTTTAAACAGCCACAGCCCAAAAAACACAAAAATAAAACACATCTAAAAAAACACGCCAATAAAACACATCTATTTCATATCCAATAAAACACATCAGATGTTTATAAACGCACCATTAGGCGTTAGATGTGTTTTTAATCTATGTGTTTTTGTGGCGTTTATGTGTTTATTTTCGTAACACATTTCACAATGTACACAAGATCCACGTGTGATATGTGTTTTAAAAGTGTTACAGTTGGAGATTTACAGTGTAGCATAAACCTAGAAGTAGGTGAGTTGGACCCGAAAGCTGCTCATGGGTGCCAACACCCCACGGGTATCAATCGTAGATGGGCTAAAGTGACATATGAAACTGGTCATTATGGGTTACTACAACCTAGGACCTATTCATTTCCTACCCGAAGAACAGATATTCTGAACTCATTCTCTTGTACCCATGAAACCCATGGCAAACAGGTCCAGTCAGGGGACAAGGAATGAACCCATTCCCATGGGTTTCTCGAGTAGTTTTTACTGTGTGAGAATTGAAGAAAAGAACCAAAACTTCGAAAAGCTATGATTTTTAAAAACTTACTCCGACAAAATATCATATACTGTATGACAGCTGCGTAAGGATCACCTACATCTGCTCGTAAGGTGGACACATCATCATTAATCTAGGTATGATATGCGCCATTGTTTTTTATATATGACTTCCCTAAGGAGTTTACAAAACAATTGACTAATATCACACCACATCTGTATGATGTGTGGCAAGTCCAAACCCCAATCTGAAGAGGTCACACCATCGTTCCTCGCTAAAACCTCTGAAAACGGCTAAACCCTGCACATGATTCTTGTGCTCATCGATTTGCAAATTATTCTGATAAACTAATCGTACCAAAAATAAACACTTGTTCCAATATTTGTAAAAATACTACTATTTTAACATTCCGTTGGGTATTCACGTTGGGTATTCAATGTACGAACAAAGTAAGAACTCTTTTGAATCCCTACGCAATTGCTTGTGCAACGGTCAGAAATTCATCCGCCGTCAACAATGCATTTTGCACTCTGCAAAAGTAGTACCGTTCTAGGCATTTCCAGAGTTTAATGTGGCAATGTTGAACTCTGGGTATGAAATTGGTCCAAACCCCTAGCCCCTGAGTGGCTGTCCGAGTTGCTTCATGCATTATTCGAACCTTGTGTACATGTATTGACATAAGCGGCATGGTAAGTGGTAATAGGATGAAATGTTGACGCCAAAGTATTGACTCCACAGAGTGTGGTCTCCTGTACTGCCTTGTTACATTCCGGAACGTCAACGAAAAGTGGAAATTCACTGAAAACTTCGATATCTTTGTCATCATATCGAGAATTCTGTGCAATCTGCACCATACATGCATTGTGTACACACAGGCTGCGCGAGACTGCTTGCGTGAGACTGCTTTTGCTTTTGGTGCGAGGCAGGAGCGCCTTCTGTAGTTGTAACAATGCCATACATGCATATAGGGCGACTGGGGGCTTGCAAAGTTTTGTGAGACAGAATACGCACCGCTTGGTATATACTAGGGAGGTGGAGATCAGCGACTTATCAGGGATCCTTATACGTATACGAATAGAATTCTGTGCAACGAGGACAAATGTGAGCCTCTCCAGCAAAAGCAGATGCTTGTCGCAAGTGATCATCATTCACTGTTAAAAATGTCTGTAATATCTGTAAATTTACAGCAGAATTTTCACTGCATGGTTGCTGCAAAATTCATTTTACTACAAACTGCTGTTTTTTTACTGGACATTAACAGCAAGATTACAGTTTCTCAGTTTTAAAGACAGCATTTTTTGCAGAATCTATACCATTTTGCTGTCAAAATACAGCAAACGGGTGCTGTCAAAATACAGAAGTGCTGTGTTACTCTGCTGCCAACATTTGCTGTAAAAAAGTTTAACAGCAACATTTTTACAGCAAATGCTGGCAGCAGAGTAACACAGCACTTCTGTATTTTGACAGCACCCGTTTGCTGTATTTTGACAG
>NMRB01000269.1:458328-468460 GCA_002633025.1 Notospermus geniculatus
TGAAACATGGAACACGAATATCAAACTTTGTACACCTCTAGAAAATCATATGCTTCAACCCGAAACGGGTTTCCCTGAGCCAGTGTAAAAGGGGAAAAGGAAAGCCCCTTTATCTCGTTTCCCTTCCCCATCCCACTGAGAAACCACCCAAAGCCCCAACCAACCCGAGCTATCGCCAAATAGGAACACCAATTTTAAGAAATTCACCACATATTCAGTGCTCATTGTGCCCAATAATTCAAATGACAAAACAAAGCAAGCCACCAGCGAAACCACTGAAATTTTAACCAGGCTTTAGTCAGGTTTCCACGGTCTGATGACACCATTCGTGCAGTACCAGTAATTTCCTTGAGATAGCATTCAGTTCACTGTCTCCATTGCAGTTTTTGAGCCCAGCAGAAGCTTGCCCACAGCACTAAACACTCATCAACAGTAGCATACCAAATTGAGTAGCGCTTCAGTTTCATAGTTGCAAGAACTTGTCTCAAACTGATCCTGGATGTAGAAAGAAAAGATTTGAATGATTGACAAACTAGGCTGATTTTATGAGAATAGCATGTTCCTGTAGGACGGTAGTACATTGACTGGGTTTGCAAGGTGACTGGTGGATTGCCGGAGTCGCCCCCCAGGTTGTCCAGGACAACTGGGGGATAGTTTGCAGGAGTTTGCATGACTTTGAACTGGAATGGATCTGGCAGATGGGAAACAGTTGTTGGTAGAGGGAAAATGCTGACATCTTTTGAAACCAGTGGAAAATGGCAGGGAGGGGATGGATCACGGGTTAAAGAAAAGAGCCGTACATGTATGTCACCAGAATTATCCCTGAGACTCTGCCCAATCCCCTTCATCATAGGTCTAAAGGTAAACTGAGGCGTTGAACCCCAGAAATTGCTGGTTTGGGATCTAATCTAATCAAGGCCAAGGAAATCCAGGAGGGTAAAACTAGATTCTGACAAAATTCTGCTACCAACTAAACTACAGTAGAACCTCGCTATTGCGGACACCCTTGGGACTGAGCTTAGCTGTCCGTAATAGTGAGGTGTCCGCAATATTGAAACTCCATCAATAACGGACACCAGGTGGCTCTGTAGTAGGTCAATGGTATTCATTCTCTCAAATCAGGAATGATTTCATTTGATGTAAATTGTTGATTAGAAAACTACAATTCACAAATATTTTCAACAGCACAACATTGAACAATCTTCAGGGCTCCCGCGGATCCTTAAAAAGCATTAAAAGTCAGGAATTTTTGTTTTTTGGAATTAAGGCCTTAAAAAGCCTTAAATATAGAATTTTTTCACTCAGTGGCCTTAAAAAGGCCTTAAATTTGATGTAGCTTCAGTTTTGAATGTTCAATAACCGATTCCCCTTCCTAACGACGTTTTTATTCATATCAGTTGAAAACCGCCCAGTCGTCAAAGTCGGGATCCCGCCCTCAGTGCTAATCTTTATGTGTTCTTTACAACATTCTCCTGCGTTAATATTGGACAACCCACGTGAAAACTCCTGACAACTTGGCCTTAATTTTTTCCCGGATTGGCCTTAAAAAGCCTTAAAAAGGCCTTAATTTTGCTCACCAAAAAGCCGCAGGAACCATGATCTTTGAAAACAAGAATCAGGCAGCTTGTTAGGACCACAGTTAGCTATGCATTACAAAGTGGAGAGTGGGCTGTGTTTCCATCACATTTGCCATTTTTCAACAAGCACTTTTTCATTACACTCATTTATTTAGAAAAGAAAGAGTCCAAAGTTGACTGCCCAGCATTAGCCTAGTTTTCCATGCAGAATCACGAACGGACTGAGACAAGAGAGTCCAAACAGAGCCACTGTCCCACCAAACTAAAGAATTCAGTCACTCAGTGTGTTCGGGTGTTAATTAAAAGTGATTAGAACATCTATGATCATAAACAATCATATGTAATTAGCACCTCATGTTTGGTCATTTAAACACCTACCACTGACCACTTTGTGAATGAAAACTTTGAAAATGGCTTCAAACTTTCACCTACTGTCCGTAATAGTGAGGTTATGGGACCCAATTTTCCAGAAATCACCTGTCCGTTGTCCTGAATAGTGAGGTGTCCGCAATATTGAGTTAAATTTATATTGAAAATGGCTTGGGAAAATTCGGGACTGGACAGATCTGTCCGTATTCTTGAGCTGTCCGCTGTATTGAGGTGTCCGTTAGGTGAGGTTCTACTGTATAACAACAAATGCAGGGAGAAAATGAATCATTTTGTGAGGTAGCTTACTCAGGGTCTACCCTGCAAAACAAGGAATAACGCAGTAAGTCTTGGACTTGGTTTTATAAACTACGGTGATAGCTACATGTAAAGTGAAATGTGGGACATCCACTACGACAATTTACTGATGTTTCAACTGAAATTAACTCCAAAGCAGGATCCCCAACAGAATTTGAAAGGAAAGACTCTGGCACCCTAAAATCATTCAACGATGCTGCATGTTTTGTGGTTTAACTTCAATTAGTGCCAGTCATACCAGCGGGAGCCAAATTTCATCCCAGTTTGACTCCCCCCCCCCCCCACTACCAAGTCCACGAGAGGTGTACAAAGAATGAATAATGAAATGAAATATAGGCAGACAAAAAGAGTGGTGGATGCAGCGATTCAAAATGTTCTTCAATCAACTCATGACGACGACAGATTTGGCTGATGAACATTCCTCGTCTTTTTTATGCCAACAAAATGACAAACCTGCGATAATGGGATTCCTCAGTGCTTCCAACTTGACTAAAAAATATCAAGAAATCGAAAAGAAAAGCATTGATTAGGAACAAAAAAGCAACGGTACAATAAACAGGTGATGAATCATGTGATGTGAGGAATCAGTGAGGACTAAAAACTGACCTGTGAAGTGACAGTCTGAAAGTGGAATGTGATTGGAGTTCTTTCAGAATCAGGTGTGAAATCAGGTCATGAATACAATGGGTCAATGCATGAAATACATGTACATAAGGTACACTCATCCCAAAAAATAAATGGACATCAGTTTTTTCTGAATTTCTCAAAAACTAATCAAGGTTGAAATGTCTACCTGATATGGATGATAGCATATCGTCTCAGCTATTCAAGAATGCCACANTCACCCTTCTAACACCACGTTTGACCGCAGTTGTACCGCATGTCTACCTTGCTGACAACTGCATCACCACCTTATCTACACCGTGTTTTTCACCTACTTGTACCAAACCAAACCGCCGTCATGGGGCGATTCAGCACGGGTTTGAACCGTGTTGAACCGCCTTCAGAACCGTCCCGTGTGAGGCCTGCTTTACTAATCGAAGCATACCGAGAATTTCTTAGTGTTTCACCAAAACGTATCCGCCCGCCGGCAGGAACGAGCAGTTGGGTTCGAAATCACGGTTTTGGTGATAGGTCATCAATAAGACGGGAGGCAATATCAAAACTTATCATCGGGTGTACGGAGTATGGGTCAGCTCACAAGTGACATGTTTATTATGGGAGATGTTAATTTATTGAGTAATTTTGGCGATGCAGATCTCTGGTAAAAGCATTGAGGTGTGCACTTAAGAGTACAAAACCATAGCAAAGTTCATTAAGTGGCGAATTAGTTGATGAAGGATGTTTGATGCCTCCTAAACTAGTTTGCCTGTAAAATGACTCATAATGCTGGGTTTTTGTGCTTCCATTTCGCACTTGTGCGGTCTGCACAAAGTTCCAAACTGGTTCCCAGAATGCATTTCGCTCCACAATATGGCGGTCGCTAATAATGCCTCTGGAAACAAACGCCCTCTTCACTTCTGCAAGGTTCTTGCAAAACCACTTTTCAGATTAAAATATTAGCGTCAAACGCATCCAATGACTTTGATAATCGTTATTATTTCATTCTATAGCCACAAACTGGGATAATATGGAGGAAAACATTAATTTGATGTTAGGAATTTTGCGCACTACTTTGCGCAGTTTCGAGCAAATGCCGTGAGCCGTCTCGGCGCTCGACCAATCAGAGGCCAGATACTCGGCACATGATCTCCGTGTTTGTAAACATTGACACGTGCTACTGTTTTGACAGCGTGGATCCGATTTTGGAGAGATGTGTGAAAAGATACGATGAACAGTTGATTTTAAGACCAAAACAGCTTGAATGTTTGAACTTTCTGGCCAAAGAAAATAAGGATTGTTGAGAGGCATCCAAAACACTTGTAATTCAGCGTTTTCACTGGAGTTTCCAGTGCTGGCAGCCCAATCGTGGGCGCCGCGGAGGATATGGAAATAGTTCGGCCGTATGTTGGCAGAGTCAGTATAGCGTAACGTAGTGGAGCACTGACCTCTGCGAAGGAGTGTGACAAAGTTCACGAGTAACGTGTTCGATTTCTTACTTGCGCCTACACCGGCCTGGCACGACAACGTTTTATTTACAGGAAGTTCTCCAAGCCAGGCCTGTCGCGCCAAGTGACTAATCCTCCCCCTGAGCCGGTTACTTCGGGAAGTATCCCAACATGCAGAGCATGATGTCACTTCCGAACGTACAGTGGAACCTCCCTTTGCGGACACCTCTGCCAGGAGGACACCTCTCTATTAAGGACACTGAAATTCAGTCCCAAATAATTGACCGTTTCTATTCATTTTGACCTCTATAATCAGGACACCTCTCAATAAAGGACAGCACTTATCAGTCCCAGAGGTGTCCTCAATAGAGAGGTTCCACTGTAGATGTACACACACCCTCGCATACATCGGCGTGCAAACGAAGTGTAAGAAATCAAACGCTGTCGTGTTCGATACGAGTGAAGTGTCATGGCCGATGCTCACGGCCAATCAGAGCGCATCCGCCATGACACTCATCACAGTGGGTTTTAACGGTGGCTGAGAAAGAGAAAAAAAGATAGGGGCCTAATGCGATAAAACCTGTACTAAGTGTTACCCAATACCATGGAGAATCGATACATGAAGAAACAAAAAAAAATCTGTTGGAAAATTTTTGTGAAATATGTGTTTTTCAAATTCATGTACATTTTCCTGTACATTTATGTAATATACAAAGTATATGACAAATTCCTTCCCATAGTTTCCATTTTCAGGACATTTTGCAGTCGATTTCACTTTTACAGGGTTCTCCATGGAGCATTAGGTGGAAATTACCGTAATTAATTCCAGCTGATAAAATATCGAATTGTTACTGGGGTTGTTTTAACCCCTAATTATTGGACTTGGGACCTAATTGAATTTTAAGGGACAAACTACCCAATTTTGTGGCTTTGATATTTCATCTGTTAAAATATATCTGGGTGGTTTCTATCAAATGCTCCATGGAGAATCCCGTAGAAGTGTAATCTAATGGAAAATGTGCTGAAAATAGAAACTACGGGTAGGACTTTACTATATACTCTGTATATACATAAATGTACAGGAAAATGTACATGAATTTGAAAAACACTTATTTCACAAAAATTTTCCAACAGATTTTTTTTGTTTCTTCATGTGTCGTTTCTCCATGGTATTGGGTAACACCTAGTACAGGTTTTATCGCATTATCTTTTTTTGCTTTTCTTACCGTTAAAACCCACTGTGTCATGTCGAACACAACGGCGTTCTTTTATTGGCCTCCAATGCGCATGTCCGAGAAAGCGCTAGTGCCTGGCCGGCGTAAGTAATCGAATACGCTAAAGGCGACCATATGAATGGTTCCATGTGCAGTGTGGAGAGCTACTTGCTTGTCTGTGCCTATTGGATACTCAATCATTCCGAGGCAGAACAGACTCGTTGAACATAGCAGCAGCTAACCCGCCTTCAGCAAACAAACCCCTTACGTCAGGAAACGAACAGTATTATTGTTGACACTATTGCCATTGAGAGGCCAACAACTCCTCAAATAACGAGCCGTCACAACGGGTTCTAGGACAACTCGCCCCTAGGACAACTCGCCACTAGGCCAGCTAGCCCCAAGGACAACTCGCCTCTGGACACAGGCTCTTTGCAGTCTTGGCACTTGATTCGTCGGTGCGGTATGCATAATAATGAGGTTTCGCAAGTCTGACGAAACAAGAAGTACGAAATACGAAATTGGACTTCATTTCCATGACGTACATTGTATTTCAGGATGTATTTCAAGAGATGGTTGGTACCACAAATTTCCCCTTCTGCAAGAGCGTCTTTTAGCGTATGACGTTAGACCGATAGACTTACGGTCTATATTAAACCTCGAAATTTTTCCGTTTCCACTTCGTAGATACGAAGTCGAAATATAAAAATTAAAGATGCACCATAATTCTCTCGGTCTTACATGATATGCTAAAAGACCCACTGGCAGCAGGGACATTTGTGGTAGCAACCATTTCCTGAAATACATATACATTACGTCATGGAAATGAAGTCCAATTTCGTACTTCATGTTTCGTCAGATTTGCAAAACCTCACACTCTTAAAAAATTCTTGTCGCCGCAGCTTGTCTGCGAATATTGATGAGATGCTTTAGTCAGTCTGACGAATTACGTCATTCATGACACGATTTACTTGTCATGGCGAGTCGCACATCTCTGTGACGAGTTCAGTTTATCCAGTTGACAAAGGTCTCTAGTTATGGCGATAAGTTTCAGGTTGCAGGACATTATTGCGCATGCGCTTCCCTCACATTTATCGCTCTATTTCGTGAACTCTAAGCATGCTGTCACCATCGTTGCCTCATTAGCCACGAGGGTTTAGGGGTTATGTCTAGTAGTTTATACACATGTATATTTCATAGGTCGTAGGTTCGAATCCCGACGTAGGCCCTGAAATTTGGGAAGGTTTTTCTTTCATATGTACCTGTTGTTAGTACTTGTAACTACCGCATAACGGTCTCTTCGCGCAAAATTTTTAATTTTTGTGTAGCCTGAATGACGAGATGTATTTGCTTCAATGATCAGATGTCTCTTTTCCGAGGATGACAAGTTCAAAACTTGTCAATTGACAAGAGATACCCTGTCAATTTAAGCATATTCTGAGAACGAGTTCCAGCTTGTCAGTACGACGAGAATTTTTTTAGAGTGCACTGTTGCTGAGCCTTGCAACTGTTCACTTGTACATCAGCAGCTCTGGTTCCATCGTGAGGTGAACAGCTTTCAGATTCAAACACGAGGAACACTTTCCAAACTGATTAAGTGTAACTAGTGTGTTCTGAAAGCTATTGCAATCTCTTCGATACACTGCGATACCCACGGATACTTCGCTTAATGTTTTATGAACAGGCAAATATGAAGGTACTGTCACACTGAAGTAGTTCTCAAAACGTCCTGCCCCGTCCAAAAAATCGTAAAACGGGCTAGAACGTGTAACGTTGGCCAAATAATGTCTCGAAGTTCTGGAGCACCATTCCCATGAAGTTCGTAAAAAGACGGCAAAAAGTTGCCACTACGTCCACTCCGTTCGCACACAGTTTGAGCCCGTTTGGCAACACATTCAAGAACGTACTGAGAACGAGCTCAGTGTGATGGGGGCATTAAGTGTGATGGGGCATAAACGATCCCTCCAGCTGATCTGATCTGATCTCAAATTGGCGCAGGCTTGGGCACTTCTGATGACTACAGCAGCGACGAGAGTATTAACTTTCGTCGCTGTTGAAATCATCAAAATTATTTTTCCCATTTGATAACCAGCAAGTCCACCTCGCTTAAATGTTTTCTAAGTACATTATAAAATTCGGGCAGTCCAACACTTGAACGGCCGTCGACGGAGGCACCCTGGATTGTACATGTACCTCGTCTGCGTCCTTTGACCCTTTTCTTACAATCACTCGCTTGCATGCATCTTTGTTGAGCTAAAGCACAGTCAAATCCCTTAAGGCCGATTCATACTTCTCCTTTTGCGCTTTGCGCTTGTCCGTTCCCTATGTTCATGTGTGGTACCAGCAATAAAATTACTTTTTCTACCACGCATTCATATAGGAAACGGACACGCGCAAAGCGCAAAGTATATCTACCTTTAAGCTAGATTTATACCTCTCCGTTTTGCGCTTGTGCGTTCCCTATGTTTATGTGTGGTGCCGACAAAATTACTTTTTCTACCACGCATTCACATACAATGTAGGAAACGGACAAGCGCAAAGCGCAAAACGCAAAGTATGAATTGGCCTTTCACATGGATTGACACGTCCTCGTGACATCTGACCACGACTGGACGATTTCTTCGAAGAGTGGTGTCGACTACTAGCTTACAAATACCCATAACAAACTGGGTTTTTGACTCCGACAAAAGCCCAAAGATACTTACAGGTTTTTGATACTAGTGACTCAAGCGACAACGGGTACGGTAAACTAAAACGAAGGCGAACATGACGGTAAACATGTTCCTTTTCGTAGTCGTTCTCGTAACAGTGTGCGATCAGCCCATTGAACAGGCCAGCATCTCTGTTGTTTCTCCGCAGGAGACGCAGACGCGGATCCGGAGGAGGGGGGGGGCAGGNTCTCTGGGGGGGCAGAAGACCTCTTTTTGTCGTTTTTTGCCCAAAATCTGCATGAAAACCACGTTTTTTGGTTGGCTCTGGGGGGGCAACTGCCCCTAGCCCCCCCCCCGCTAAATACGGCCCTGGGGGATCCGGCGCACGCCCCCTTTCGGCCAACAAATCTGTAAAATTGACCGTGAAATTCTGAAACTTGGAGCAAATCATTGAAATTCACCGCAGATTTCAATGTTTCTATAGCACAGTGCGTCCCCTCTTTTCCGAAATTGTGGATCCGCCCCTGATACGTTTGGTGCCGGCGGAACGCCCTGAAGTGTCGAGAAAGTTGTTATTCGATGTTAGGCATGGATTCTCATTGTTGGACACCAATTAAAATCATACTTGACCAGAGACTCTTGTTGTTGCAGTATTACCACTTGATTCAGATCGTGTTGTCCTGTCTCTGCAGCCAAATATGACCAGTAGTTCATGCCTGAACTTGGCGATCGGTAAGGTATACATGTAGAAATTCAAACTAAAGTTGAGAAAGGCGATGAAAGTGGTCACTGACGCTAGAAAATTCCTGACTGCCCAGGTCCTTGGGGTGTATTTTATGTCTCGGGCGTAGTCAAAGTAGATAGATATTGTATGGTCTGGTAGGAGAAAGATGGTTGACGTTAGCGATACAACGAGCAACATGGTTGTAATCGTGTTTTCTTTCCGATTTTCCTTCTTCGCCGAGTCGTCGCGAAATAGATTTTTACGTTTTCTTGAACCTGTCGCCAGGGTGAGAACGATCCCGATGTTGGCGGCAATGAGGATCGCTATAGGACCGTAGTAGGCTGTAATAAGCCTGAAATAACCGTAGAAGTGTTTCCAAAATCCCGGTAAGGCAAACGTACAGCGACCAGTCAACTTTCCCCTATCGACACGCCGATGGAGTGACTTTAAAATGAGATGCACTGTTAAATAAAATAGTGCAGTCACGCAGATGATAATCTTCGCCCTGAAGGCAGTGCACAGGACTTTAGCTTTAAACGGAGCAAAAACAGCAATGAAGCGGTCAACCGACATGACTGCGAGCACCGTCATGGAAATCGCATTGCATGTACTACTAGCGGTGCCTATTGATTTGCAGTAAAATTCATTCCTTGAAAGAATGGGATAATAAACCGCAATCAGTTGTCGCACGAAACTGATGACTAAAACAAAAGAATCGGAGACAGATAGACACCTCATGTAGACACAAGTAGAACTTGACCTATACTGTGACTGCGAGAGAACGATGAATGATAAAACATTCCCTACAATCCCAATAACGACGAAACAGGATCGTAAATGGACTTCAAAGATGAATTTCACACTATACAAATATTGTACGAACGGGTCTTCCCCCGTTTCCCCGAATGGTACGGTCGACATGGTGAAGACCGTTGCTATTTTACGTGTATCAAGTATCCTGTGACAATGCCGATGGAATGCTGTACAGTGTGGTGAAGAATCTGGATCTTTACACCATTTGCAGTTCCTCTCCTTCGGGTACACGAATTAAAGTGGTTTATTGTTGCTGTCGCTGAAAGGGTAAATGTCGTCCTGGGTATATACAAAGATTACCCGGGATCTCAGTCTTTACTAAAACAATACCCTCGGTGTAGTTTCGGTAGCCGAACATCACCCAGCATCGCAGTATGACACCTGGATTCGAGGTTATTTCGCCCGTGGTCACGTGGCCGCC
>NMRB01000270.1:0-24014 GCA_002633025.1 Notospermus geniculatus
CCCCCCCCCCCCCGCATGCAGTACTTAGCTTCACAGTCCCCATGGTTGCACCACTGCCACTAGGGCCTAATGTCGTTGAGTCTTTCTACAGTTTCTGTGTAAGGCCTACTGTAATCCTAGCCATAGGCCTACAAAATGTAATCAAACATATTGAGCCAATTGCCAAATTAATGCTCGTCAGTTTCCAAACTTATCCAATAATGTGATTTTTCACCCGCCCCAAATGACCATAGGATCTTCACTTGAGACGGAAAGATGGATCTCCTGATAGAGTTTGGTAGCTGCTGCCGTGATGCTGCGTATGCAGATAAAGTCACAGACAGAAAGGTAAATATCTGGTCAGAATCTTCAACTTCATAAAAAGATTCAGGTTGTGTATCGTCAGGTTCCATTTTAAAGGGACCTTACAGGCAGCTTGAATAACTGTTAGTACAGCAACTACATCATAGGTGGCGCCAGTAACTGAGATGCCCAAATGTTGACAAATGTGACCCGGCACGACAAAATGAGTCGGAATGCGCATGTAAGAAGACCCAACATGTCCAAGGTGACACCAACGGTTCGCTGATTTCAGGATTGTCCGTCCATTGTGAAATTTGACTTGGTCGATTTCTGTGGTTGCTGTCTGGTTCCACCTTCGGTCTTCTTCTGTGCGACTTCCGACTCATTTTGCTGTGCCGGGTCACAAATACCTAAAGTGCATTTTACTTGCAATGTATGTCACAGTTAGATCTTCATGCCATCTATTTGGTAGAATAGCCGTATCAAAAAGCCTTTTGGGAACTGCCTCTAGTGGCAGTGAATTGTGGCTTCTTTGAAGTTTGGTACCATGCATCCCCTTTGAACAGCTATTCCTATCAGTCACTGGATAGTTTTTCCTTCATTAGTTTTCAAAGCATTATGTTCTCTGTTGCAGAAATATGTCGACAAGATCCACAAGTATTTCCAGAATCCGTCGTTACTGGATGCATTGGATGAAAACACAGAGAAGGGAAGCAGAGATGTTACTTGGACAAATGTATTCAAGGTAGCAAGCTGTACACCCTTATTGTGTCAAATGAACTGATATTTTTGAAAAACTCAGGGAGGTTACACATTTGTCTAGCATCTTTTCAATCCATCCTGCCCTTGGGTCTGGCAGAGTGTTCATGTGCTTGTAGAAGTGCCAAATGTGACCCGGCATAGCAAAATGAGTCGGAATGCACACAGAAGACCAAAGATGACACCAGACAACAATTACAGAAATCGACAAAGTCAAATTTCACAATGGGCAGACAATCCTGAAATCATCAAACCGTCAGTGTCACTTTGGACATGTTGGGTCCTCTTTGGTGCACATTCCGACTCCTTTTGCTGTGCCGGTGTGAAGGGAAAGAATGTCCTAGGAAAAACTTCCTGGGAACAAAAGATCCTATTGTTACATTCTAATCTCTGGCGATTGGTTTCTATACCCATGCCGCTTATTCCGTCATTCAACAATAGAAATGGACACTTTTTACAGGGGGACACTCTTTACTGCTACACCGGGTCACAAATGTACATACAATTTTGTCTTCTTCTCCAGTACTGTTGCCGCATCATTAAGCTCGACACAGAAACGTTCAAAAAGTCCAAGGCGTCTGCCACATCAACAGCTCAGGATAAAAAGAAACAGTCTGTCTTGTCCCTTTTCAAACTCTTCATAAAGAGGGCCAGCAAAAGTAAGTTTTCCATGACAAAAACTCTTCAAACTCTTCATAAAGAGGGCCAGCAAAAGTAAGTTTTCCATGACAAAAACTCTTCAAACTCTTCATAAAGAGGGCCAGCAAAAGTAAGTTTTTCATGACAAAATCTTGATTTTCAGCCAGTGATTAAAGTCTGAAAATGGCCCTGCTTGAAATAGGAGGACTGAAGTGGCCTAGTACCGGTATTTGACAGATGTATTATACGCGCTGGTCACCCGTCCGTGTAGTGATCGCGCTCTACGTTACTTGACTTCTAGCTCCAAGGCCAACAAGCCAAACACTAGGCCATAAAGGAATCCTCCATGGCCAGCGGGTTAAGCCCTGCCATATACCGGGGTAGTAGCTGCAAGGGGTTCAATACACCGTCTCCCCCTTCAGACAGAGATGACTTGGATTACGCCATGCCATACAGTAGCTGCTGAAGGGCTTCAATGCAACAAACTTGCCCACTGAGTACCATATCAATCTTGGGTGAGGGTTTCGGAGAAGAGTATTACTGGTGGTCATCTCCACTGCAGCCAGGTGTGCACTTGGGTCCTGGAGGTTTTGTTCCACTCTGAATTAGACTGTTACAAAAATTTCTTTCTTAATTTGCTCTTTTGTGATAAATTTCTTCTTTTATACGTAGGAGGCCGTCTGCCGCCAGATACAGTACTCAGTCATATCTTAAAAGAGCTCTCTGATCATTTCGTGTGTGAATGTCTCGGAGGAAGTTATCTCAGTATCTTACACAAGGACATCCTCCCATCAAAGTATTTTGTCACGGGTCTGTCACCTCACCGCTGGACTGGTAAGTTTGGCCGTTTATGGTCCCCAAAGGGTTCAAATTTCAAAGCATTGTCAGCATTTGGCAGCCTGTTGATTTCAACTGACACTGGCCAGGCGTAGATCTAGAGGGGCGCCCCGGGCACGCACCTCCCTTTTGGCCAAAAAATGTAAACAAACTTCTCCAGGATACAGAATAGCACAAAATTGACAAAATTCACAAAATTCGTGAATTCGGGAGACAAACTTCTCCAGAATGTCAACAAAGAAATTTTGGTGCATTTTGATTGGCTGAATTTTGTGTTTACAAACACCAGCCAAATGTAAACAAAATCCGCTATCGATTCGCTTTAAGTGCAGATTTCAATGTTCCTAGCAAAGGGCGCCCCCTCTTTTCCCAAATCCTGGGTCCGCCCCTGCTGGCACTCACCTGAATAGGTCGTCTGCTCTATTTTATGTGGAATTATTTCTCCATCTTACCTTACCCCTCACAGAACTTATCAAGACCATGATCCGTCTTCACAAGTCTCCACCTGCGTCGATCAAAAGCGCCCTCATCACGAAAGTCCTGCTCCAATCTATCCGCTACGCCTGCAGCAGCAGCGACATCCTGACCAATGAACCTTTCATTGTTTTCCAATCAATATTCAAGAACATACGGTAAGTCAGAAAGATGGGTCGGAGACAAAATTGAAATTGACAAAAGTCTAAGAGATTGGCCCTCTAGCTACGTCTACACGGAGCATTTTAGCTCCAGTTAACCGTCTACACGGGGCCTTGTCTCGAGCTAAGTTGTCTCGAGACAACTTTGTCTCGGGTTAACTTGACCCCAGTAGGGTAGGGGGGCTAAGATAACCCGAGACAAAGTTGTCTCGAGACAGTTGTTGTGTAGACGCGCTCGCCTGTCTGTCTCGGGACAAAGGCCTATATTGGTTCCGTATTTATCAATGTGTGCATTGATAAATACGGCATGAATGACGTAATGGAATGGACGTCACGTGGCGCGTAGTGTTGAAAACACCGTCACGTCATGCATCCGTGTAGACGCTCCGTTACTTGTCTCGGGTTATTTTGTCTCGAGACAAAGTTGACCCGAGACAAATTAGTCTCTCGTGTAGACGTAGCTTCTGTCACATGAGGAACAGATCAGACGAAGCAGGGATTTGTATTTGTATTTGTTTTTCTATCAGGGCCGACGCCATAGCATTATTGGCCCCGGTAAGCACGGAGGAGGCCATCACAAGCTACTCATGTTCCTCACTTGGATGGGGTCTTTTACTTGCCCTTGCAAAGACACAAGGTACAAGGCACCATGGCTTTCCCACGTGACGGACGTGAAGAGCCAGGGATGATTAATCCCCTATGGCCCAGGCTGGATTGGTGCCTTGTACCTTGTGCCTTTGCAAGGGCAAGTAAAAGACCCTGTCCAAGTGAGGAATATGAAATAGAAATCGGGTTTCAAAGGGGAAAGACATTGCTTCCTACCAGATTTGAACCCACGGACCCTCCAAGTGGTGAACATGAGTCGCTTGAGATGGCCTCTTCCCTACCAGGGCTAATAATGCTTTGGCTTCGGCCCTGATGGAAATATCTAACACTTTGCTTTCTACATGGTCACTTGTTATCCGTTTTCGATTTCTTCTGTTCCAGTGTGAATTGTAACAGCCGGGAGCTTCTGTCAGCTGTGAACTACTTCTGTCAGACCGTAGCCGCCCAGAGTCGCACCCAAATCTGTCATCTTGGAGAAGATATCAACAAGGAATTGCTGTGGTTGTGGAATAATCGGCCATCTGATGATGAGAAGGTAACCATGACAACGGATCTTCAAACAGTGCAGGGGTCGATCCGGGGGAGGGGGGACGACTTGGTGGATAGTCTGGGGTTTCTTACCAAGGAAATTTTATTATAAAATCCTCTGAGTTGTGCTTTCTGCAGAATGATCCTGACTAAAAACCTTCATCCTGGCAACATTTGTTCCAACTTCTTGTACTGCGTCTTATTATACTTTTCTGTAAAAAGTGGATTTATTCTTTTGTAGGACAGTATCGTTCAGTTCTGGTGTCTACAGATGGCCAGCCACCATCCATGTGGAGCTAAGACCAGACACGAGGGAGCATTTGCTGTAGACTGGGATGTGTGGTCGGTATGTATTAAGCTTTCAAAATGTCCTAGTGTGCCCTGTTCTTCGGCGGTAATCATTAAAATGAATGGCAATGAACTGCTTGTATAGAGCTTGTGCAGATGACATCATCACAGAAAAATCCACCATCTTGATGGTCAAATTGACGTCAGTGACGTCGTTGTCCCACGTGGCACATTTTATCGTCAGCCAAGTGGAGTGTGTGTGACATCAGCCATGACATGATCTACACTTGTCATCAATGTCTAAACAGTGGATCGCTTGTCAAAAGTGACGTCAGAATGAGCCACTGCACAGGCTCTATTTTGAGGCCTTGCAAATGACGTCACAAGCCACCATGCTGGGGGGGGGCGCATGCTGCAGAGGTGCAGCGAAATGAGCCGTGTATGTCCCAATGATGTTACGTCAAACAATGGCGTGGCGCACTTCATGCAGGTCACATCACACCTCTGCGCCCTGTCAAGGCCTGTGCCTCCAGCATGGCCGCCAGGATGACGTCATTGCAAGGCCTATATTGAAAAAATCATCTGGATTCATGCATGGTCTCCAGCACCAACCATATTTCCATATTCTTTGTTTTTAGCACCAGTTGCAGAATATCTACGGTGCTATTATATCCTATCTGGAGCACATAAGCAGGCGAACAAGATTCTCCATGCAGTAAGTTCCGTCCACATGTACATACTTTAAATTCTCGGAAATTCTCAATCTTTTTGTGTGATGGAGGCATTGGTAGTGTCCTTGTCTGTGCCTCCAAGACTTGACTGCTGTCTAGATCAGTGGTTTTCCTCTCTAAATTCCAGTCAAAAGGTTTCGCTCCTGAAAGACAGCTATGTTTACCTGGCGTCGGAGGTTTGTCATCAGATTTTCAACAAAGATGGCAGCACTTCTAACGGGACTCGGAAAGATGAGGATGAGAATCACATCAAGAAGAGAAAACTCGAATCTGGTTGGCAGATTTTGTTGGACAATCTACAGAATGATACCGATCCTAAACCATGGTAGGTGAATTTCCTGATCTTCAAGTTGGGCGATTTCTGACATAGCCCAATGTGGCTGTGTGAACTGCTATTGAGTTGTGAGTTTGGCATAATCAACCAACATTCGTCCCCCAGTGTTCAGTTGGCCATAGGTATAGACCCACTAAACACTGACATGATTAGCGCAAAAGTGAAGGATCATCAATAGATGGTGCTGTCTGTACACGTTGTTCTTTCAGGCTGCAAGTCCTTGAAGCGTTCTTGAAGAAGTACCCAGCTGATGTCCCAAGCGAGGATGTCAGTCATGTCCTGGAGGTTTTCCATCAGTTACTCATGAAAACAAAAAGGTGAGAATAACTGAGGACAGAATAACGTCACACTGAGGTCCTGTATCCTGGTTTTATCGTCAGGGCCGAAACCATAACATTATTGGCCCTGGTAAGTACGGAAGTTCAAAATTCAAAGAAATTGGCCATGTGTGTCACATGAGGAGCAGATCAGACAAAGCAGGGATTTGTCTTTGTATTTGTTTTTCCATCAGGGCTGAAGCCATAGCATTATTGGCCCTGGTAAGTACAGAAGAGGCCATCTCAAGCTTCTCATGTTCCTCACTTGGATGGGGTCTTTTTCGTGCCCTTTGAAATGCACAAGGTACAAGGCACCGTGGCTTACTGTCCAGTGCGAAGGACTGAAGAGCCAGGGATGCAGATCTAGAACAAAAGCCCAAGATCATCGTCGTTTTATAAGACCGGGGTAGAATGACATTTTACGGAAAATTGGACTCCTAAAATGACGTCAGCAACAAAATGGTAGCAAATACCGACGAAGTACCTAGCCCAAGCGACGGCTGCGGTAACCAAAATGGCGCTCACATGATAGCAGTCTCCCCATGCCCCCCCCCACATCGTCATGAGATCGTATGCAAATTAATGTTAATGAGGGCCGTGCGTATCGGCTACACACACACACTGAACGGGTAATCCCATATGGCCCGGGATTCAAACCAGGCCCTGCCACTTGGTAAGCAGACATGATAACCACTAGGTTATCAAGCCTCCTTTGTTCGATCCCCCGTCAGACCTGCTCTTCAAATGTGCTTAACTCATCTGCTCCCAGGTTTGAGCAGACGGCATCTTTTGTTAAGTTTTCGAAAAAAACTTGGAAATGAACTGGAAAAAAGTTGAAGAAACATTCGTCAGATGGTTGACAGGAACAACTTTTCTTCAAATATTTCAATCAATACCATAGGATGTGAGTGAAATTTGACACAAGATGCTGTCTGCTGGTCTCCGGGGTGAGATGAGTTAAGAAACTGACTCTGACTGCGGAGGTTTTGTTGGGCTATAATGTTGTAATCTCATCCCTTCCAGTTCTGACGTGACAGTCTGGTACATGCAGTGTCTGGAGGCTTTGACGACCCGATGCACGACCAAAACAATCAAGGGATTCAGTCAGTTCCAGTTGGGACTCTGGAAAAAAATCACAGATGCAACTCTGAGGTAGGAATCTTTGGAGTCCTACGGAGAATTCTGGAAGCCATGATGCCTAAGAGACCATTGTTGGCATAAACAAACATTGATTTCATGCGTGCTCGCTTATCTGTAGGTAAACGAGAACGTGTGATTGGTCACGAAATTTGAATTAACATAATCAGATGTAAGTGTGAATGCGTGAATTTCCAAGAAATTCTATCGAAACCAAAATGGCCGCGGCTGTCAAAACGATGAATATTTTGATGATTTTGTCATATTTTTCAGGCTCATAGGCCTCCATCACGCAGAGACGAGTGCATTCAACCTCCTTTCATGTCTCATTGAGCACAACCTCGTCCCCATCACGCAAGAAATGTGGGCGATATTCCCATCATCCTCACCTGCCATCACCAACTCCTCTTTACGTTACCTAGCAACCATCATGCAAAATGGAGACATCCCAAACTCTGTACAACGTCGCCTCCCCGATAGAGGGAGCCACCAGTTTCGGGGACAGTTAATTGATTGGCTGTTTCGGAACAAGGACACGTTAGAGGAAAACAACAATGTGGACTATTTCCCAGACGATTTGAACGCCGATTTAGTCGTTGTGGTGCTATCACGGCTAATCACGGAAGACAATACGTGTGATATTTTTATCCCGGTGGAAAAAAATGAACCTGTGTCAGTATTTGAAACTCTCAGTCGAGGGTATCTGGAGATTTCTTTCGATTCTTTGGAGGAAAAAAATGAAAAACAGAAGACGTCTGCTGCGCGAATGTTAGGGGGGGGGGGCTGAATAGTATTACCGTAATGTGGATGTGACGGCCATTGCATGGGACAGTAAGCCGTGGTGCCTTGTACCTTATGCCTTTGCAAGGCCAAGTAAAAGACCCCATCCAAGTGAGGAATATGAGTAGCTTGAGATGACCTCTTCTGTACTTACCAGGGCAATTAATGCTATGGCGTTGGCTCTGAGAGAAAAATTGACGACAACACCCAGTGCTTAACAAATCTAACACTGCAACCAGGTTGTCTTAGCTACTGATTCAGACTGAAGGTAGTATTAGTATTAGGAATTTATTTGAAGCAAACAAAATGTACATAACGAAAGATAAATTGACCAGGGGTGAAGCAGGCATTAGTAGCCCTGGATTAACAAAAATAAAAAAATACGGTAAATAAATGATGGTGGAAAACTGAAGGTGGCGTACTGAATTTACGTATCTGCCGCTACCACTCCTATCTCATTCCATCGACTTCTAATCTTCAGACCAAGATGCTTCATCAGTTGGCGATGCTCTCGAACATCATCAGTCGTCTCCTACAATCCTACCTGACCCTTGGTATCGTGGACAAGGATGTTGTCTCACACTCCAGGCTCTTTGATGCATTGAAGGTAAAGCCTATGAGAACACTCAGTAACAATTGGCACACTTCACACCCGTCAGTACAAGTGTCCAAATAGTGGCAGGCTGCTTGCCACTGGATATCTGAGTAGGAAGTTAAAATCTGGGCACTTGTACTGTGGGGTAGTGCCGCTCAGGGGTGGCGCTACCCGCTCCCCAAATCACCAATGACTGTTCCTCCTCCTGTGTGGCTAAGATTGTTTAAATCTGATTGAATTTATATATGAAACTGAAAATGCATAAGGACTGAAAATTTGGCTGACTCCAATGTCATTTGGCTAAAGTTTTGACTGAAGACTTGAAAAGGACTAAGCTCCATCCCTGCCCTCCTCAATTAAAATTGTAAGAGTTGATGTCAGCTGAGCACCTGACATTCAGGCCTCTAGTTCCTCCTTCACGACCTATCTTGTGTCCCTAATGACCAATCTTCCCTTCCAGTTGAGCCTCAAAACAATGGGAGAGAAATGCCAGCAGACAATCACCAAGGAAACCACTGATGTGCTTCCAATCCTGGAGCAGCTGGAGCTGTTGTTCTCTGTCCCCAGGACGGGAGATTGGTACAAATTATTCTGTGAGCAGCTCGTTGCCATCACACCAAAGAATCTTCTGGAACATCTGTTGAGTTTGACAGTGACAGACAAGGTATGATTATTTCATTAGATATTTGTCCGAAACAGAGCAGATGGCATCTTCTGCTTGGAGCAGATGGCATCTTCTCTTGGAGCAGATGACATCTTCTGCTCCAAGCAGATGGCATCGTCCGCTTGGAGCAGATGACATCTTCTGCTCCAAGCAGATGGCATCGTCCGCTTGGAGCAGATGACATCTTCTGCTCCAAGCAGATGGCATCGTCCGCTTGGAGCAGATGACATCTTCTGCTCCAAGCAGATGGCATCGTCCGCTTGGAGCAGATGGCATCTTCTGCTTGGAGCGGACGACATCTGCTTGGAGCAGGCAACATCTTGCACTGAGCAGATGACTTCTGCTCGGAGCAGACGATGCCTTCTGCTTGGAGCAGACGACACCTTCTGCTCGGAGCAGACGACGCCTTCTGCTCGGAGCAGACGACGCCTTCTGCTCGGAGCAGACGACACCTTCTGCTCGGAGCAGATGACTTCTGCTCGGAGCAGACGACGCCTTCTGCTCGGCGCAGACGACGCCTTCTGCTCGAAGCAGACGACGCCTTCTGCTCGGAGCAGACGACAACTTCTGCTCGGAGCAGACGACACCTTCTGCTCGGAGCAGATGACTTCTGCTCGGAGCAGACGACGCCTTCTGCTCGGCGCAGACGACGCCTTCTGCTCGAAGCAGACGACGCCTTCTGCTTCGAGCAGACGACAACTTCTGCTCGGAGCAGACGACACCTTCTGCTCGGAGCAGNTAGTCGATGTTGCCTCTTTTCTTTTAGTGTCTCATGAAAGTTCACTCTCGCCAAACGTGCTGACAGATTCGCAAAAAGTCCAAATTGCGTCAGTCCGTGTCATGGCCACGTGGAGTTTTCTCTACTGGGAACGAGGTTTGGTCCCCCTGGATCCCATGACAGTTGAGGAGAAACTTCTCGATATGTTTTCTGAGGATGAGTTCCAGCCGACAAAAGCTGTTCATCTTCAGATGGTAACTATCTCTTTTGGTTACTATGGTAACCAACATCAAATATGGCTGCCATGACCGCCATTTTGAATATCGTTTCCATTAATTAAATTAACTATCTGTTTGGTTACTATGGTAACCAATATTATATATGGCTGCCATGACCGCCATCTTGAATTTCATTTCCTTTAATTTTCCTATGAATACTTAGATCAAAAATCAAGGCAGCTGCTAAATAGGCCTAAAATTTTGTATCTGTTATCAGATTCCTGTCATATCGTAAATGGCTTCATCTATATCATCAAGTTTCTACAGGGGTCATGATCATCACTGACTCACGTTTACCTCAGGATTCAAATATTTTCAGATGATGAATTACATCACAATAGTTTGTGAAAATTCCAACTCGGAAAGACCACTGTCTGATGACACACTTTATACGCTTATCAACACACTTAGGTAAGGCACACATTTCACCCTTAAAACCTAGCGTCCACTAGGGCGCGGACAAGACGCGGAATGCAAAGTTAGTGAATCCGCATTCATTCGGCAACCTCTCCGCATATTCTTGAAAGGTTCCGTTCACTGTCTTTATCATTCCTGAACAGTTCGCGGCATTTCTGCACGTTCGGGAAAGGGTAAAACGACCAATAGGACTTGATGCGGAAGCAATGCCGAAATGACAAATTTGCTTCCCGAACCCTTCCTAATATTGTCGGCGCTCTAGTGGACGCCACCCATTAAGGCCCTGTCCACCAGGCTAATTGTTTCAATATACTATGAACATGTTATTTCAATATACTATGGACATGTTGCCTATCATGTGGAGTTCATCGCAAGCAAAATTGCCATGTCATAGAGTCAATTTTAGTCCTTTTCCACAGGGCATTGCCCAAAAGATTATGAACAATGGCATCGGCAATGTTTAAAGGATTTTTTGGGCATCGCCCTGTAGCCGAACTCTCTCTCAATTTCAGATTGGTCTTCTCCAACCACCAGAAGGATGCCGAGGTGACATATGTGTGCATGAAGCTACTTGGTCAGCTGCTCCCCCTATTGGTGGTCAACGGAAAGGAGCTGGATGATGCCAGTAACCTCGCCAAGCACCTATTGAATATATTTGTGTAGGTAGTTTTCATAATGTCAAATGATTGGACCCGAATTTGCAGATCTGCGCACTTCGGCCGAAATCTCAACCAGAACGTCGATCTGAAACCGGGTGACATGACGCAATCCATGATTCAGCAATGGTCAAGTCTGACGCAACGTCTTCAACGTCACTGTTGTGGGGTTGTCTGCATCACGTCATTCAGTTTCAGACCGAGGTTATGGTTGGGATTTCAGCAGAAGTGCACAGATCTTTTTCGTTTACATCAGTTTGAGAATGGTTTGTTTTTGCTATCATTTGGGTACTAAAATCCTGGGGTCTACAGTATCTTTGTCAACACTTGTTCATCTTTCAGACAACCGAAGAAGGAGCATGTTATGTGTGTGAAAATTCGTAAAGAACTCTACCAATGTCTTCATACCCTAGTCAAGGTACGTACAGGTTGGCCTATGAGAAAAATGGCAACCATTTAAGCAACGTTGACAAACCAAGATGCTGTTTGCATCATTTCAATCCACAAATTTCTCACCTGAACTTCGTAAAGTTGTGTTTTTTTCATTTTTCAGCTGGACCCTGACCAAACATGGGCTATCCTCAAGCGAGATGGGGAAGAGCTCCCTGCGTGGAAGATTCTGCTGTTTAGTCTGAAAGACAGACACACGGACGTCCGTATGATGATGGCGCGGTGTGCGGTCCAGAGGTAGGACTAGTTCAGTCATCTGCCCCCAGGTTTGAGCCGCCAGACAGTATCTTCTGTTGAAGTTTTCTAAAAGCCTTGGAAAAAATGGAAAAAATTTGAAGAAACATTCTTCAGGTGGTTCTTAGGAACAACCTTTCTTCAAATATTTTTCAATCAGTGCCATAGGATGTGAGAAAACTTTGACAGAAGATGCCGTCTTCTGGACTCTGGGGACAGATGAGTTCAATGAAGCCTTCATGTGATTCCCACAGTCAAGATGTGCACTGTGACGGCCTCTACGCTGATCTTATACACCCAGATCGATGATAGAGACATTAGGTACCAGCTGATGTGTAGAACTTTAAGCCCTTTTCACGTGTTGACATCAAAATGCCAATGTCATGCTGTCTGTTTTCAGTTTGTTCTTGAAGCAAGAAGGCGAGAATTTTGTCCCTCTTTACCGATCACGTCAGGAGGAGGCGTTTGATAGTCTCTATGTTGTCATGAAGGGGATTCTGACTGTGGAGGTAAGTTGTCCTAAGGGCGAATTGTCCCGGGCTAGTTGTCCAGAGGTGAGTTGTCCTAGGGGCTAGTTGCCCTAGTGACGAGTTGTCCTAGGGACGAGTTGTCCTAGGGGCGAGTTGCCCTAGTGACGAGTTGTCCTAGTGACGAGTTGTCCTAGTGACGAGTTGTCCTAGTGACGAGTTGTCCTAGTGACGAGTTGTCCTAGTGACGAGTTGTCCTAGTGACGAGTTGTCCTAGGGGCGAGTTGTCCGGGGGCGAGTTGTCCTGGATCCAATTTCTAGAGATGAATGGTGCGAGTTGTTTGCTCTGCTGATGATCGCCATCCTAGGTACGCCCTCTATCAACCATGATCTCTGTCGATTTCAGGGTCATCTTTCAGCTGATGAAGAGCAGGACGAGAGTGTAAACAGAACAGCCTCCTTCCTCCACACCCTAGCAACGGTTGCCAAGTCCAGTATCGCCTGCCAGAGAAAGGTGTTCATGGCTTTCTGCCTCCTTGTGAAGGAGAGCAGAATCAACGTCAAACTCGTTAAAAAGGTGAGTAACAAGGAATCACATCCACATAGCGATGCAGGAGGCATAATACCCAGTTTTTGCCCTGTTGTATACCGTAATGATGTCATGATGTGACATCATTGCTTTGTTTTGCCATGTTTTTAACGTCTTTTAGGCAATCCTGCTCATACCTCCACCTGTCAAGTTGTGGCTTCCCATTGGCATTGAACTTTTGTGGACTAGTGTTAGATATATTGGCTCCTTCGTGAAGAAGTCAGAGGTTCAAACTTATCTCTCTGTCCGTGTCTCTTTCACATGTGTTACATTACACATCAAAGTCTCTTACCTCCATCCTTCTGCCTCTCTTTCAGGTGCTGCTGCAGGTGTCAAAGTCACTGGGTTACGCCTCCCTAACTCTGTACGCGGGGGCTAATCTCTCGTACGTGATCAGACAATGGTTGTACATCGACTACAACATTGAAAATTTTCCGTACAAGTTGACGAACTGTGACGATCTGCCGTCTCTCTACAGGTGAGTAGGCTACAGTGGAACTTCTCTATTAAGGACACCTTTGGGACTTCGAGAGGTGTCCTGATCATAGAGGTAAAATTGAGGACTTCTTGGTTTTCCTCAATAAAAGGGTGTCCTCCTGGCAGCAGTTTCCTTTAGGGAGGTTCTACTGTATGTCCTTTGTTACTCCTGATGGCTACAACATTCTCGGCGTAATGGATATGTCGTGTGAGAACCAAGTCGAATGGTGTTCAGATGTATCAGAAACCATGTCCACACAAGCAGCCTGATGGAGGAGCCTGATAGCCTAGTGGTTATCACGTCCACTTAGCAAGCGGCAGGTCCCGGGTTCGAATCCAGCCCAGGCCATATGGGATTTCATTCTCGGCTCTTCACGTCCGTCGCATGGGACAGTAAGCCATGGTGCCTTTGTGTCTTTGCAAGGACAAGTAAAATACCCCATCCAAGTGAGGAACATGAGTAGCTTGTGATGGCCTCCTCCGTACTTACAGGGCCAATAATGCTATAGTGTCGGCCCTGACGGAAAATTGAAATACAACACAATACACAAGCATGACAAATGGAAAGAAAATGCTATGGTTTTGATCAAGTAAGCTGATAGATTGCTCGTTTCACAGGATTTTTCCAAATTTTTTCTTGTGTAGGACATTCCAGTCTCTGCTTGTCCCCCTCCTGCTGATGAGGAAGGATGCCGAGGGAATAAAGGTGATCGCCGAGAGTCAAAGCATGTCCATCTCCGAGCTGGTCATCAGCTGTCTCCCCAAAATCATGATCCATATTTTGCCATTGTATGCAGCCTCTAAGGGTAAGTATAATGTCAGTAGAACTTGGGTGGGTTTGAGCAGACGGTATCTTCTGTGGAAGTTTTCCACAAAAGCCTTGGAAATAAATTTGAAAAAAATTGAACAAAAATTCTTCAGATGGTTGTTATGAACAACCTTTCTTCAAATTGTTTTCAATCAATATCATAGGATGTGAGAAAACTTTGACGGACGATGCCGTCTGCTGGACTCTGGGGACAGACGGTCTACAAAGTCTCCTTCACTTCATGTTTACTGTAAAGCAGGAAATTTTCGCGAGAGTGTAGGAGTCGCGAAAATTTCCTCTCGCGGATATAGATACAGGCAAGTGATAAATATGGTCCGTGAAAAAAAACTGAAAAAATGGCAGAGACTCGCGAAAATATCCTGCCACGAATATGTCTATAATTCTTGATTCGCGAAAATTTCCAGGCGCGAAATTATCTTGCTTTACAGTATATTCTTTGTTGAAGGCTCTTCACAAGGTGATGACATCAAGGCACAATCCAAACTGGCCATGGAATGTTACAAGAATCTTGAAGACCTCATCTCGAAGAAGGCCATCGAGAATTGTATGAAGAGCCATATCGATGAGATCATTGTTGATATTTTGTTGTTGACGCATGATTGTAATGACGGAGCTGGGGATGCAGACTTCATCAGGTAAAACACTCTCATATTCTAGTCTATTGTATTTTTCCATCAGGGCCAAAGCCAAAGGAGCTCGATGGTGCAGTGGTTCCAGTCTAGTGGTCAGAGGGTCCCGTGTTTGAATCCCACTGGGCGTGAGACTTTGGGCAAGTCTCTTTACCTCACTGGCCTCTCTCCCTCCAGGTGTATAAATGGGTACCGGTCGGAAATGCTCGATTGTAGCGCTGAATGAGCAGCTCATCTGAGTTCTACTGAAAGGTTTCAGGACAGACTGGGGTTAAAGTGTAAAGTCGGATGAGAACCTCTACCGTAGTTGACATCAGACTATAAACCCAAACTTTAACTTTAAAATATCATTGGCCCTGGTATGTACGGAAGAGGCCATCTCAAGCTACTCATGTTCCTCACTTGGATGGGGTCTTTTACTTGCCCTTGCAAAGGCACAAGATACAAGGCATCACGGTTTAGTGTCCCCTGTGACGGACGCAAAGGGCCAGGGATGATTAATCCCAAATGGTCCAGGCTGGATTCGAACCTGGGACCTGCTGCTTGCAAAGCAGACGTGATAACCGTAGGCTATTCGTGCTCCCGGTCTCATTTTCCCAACGGCCCTGGTCCAGGGAATATGACACAAGGGTACAGCCTATGGATACTCGCCTTAGGAACCCTGCAGAGGCCCTCTGTATCTGATCCATCCGTTCTGCATTTATTCCGAGCAGGCTTCAAGAAAGAGGTCTGATTTTCATCGCATTTTTCAGGAACACCCAACCAGAACCCAACCCGCCATTCTTCAGTAAAGACATCATCTTGACGACATTGAACTATCTCACCACGTGTTATCCCAGCGCCACAAAAACCCTCGTCGGTCTCCTCACCGTGCAGTCGGACGGGATCCAGAAATCGTTGCTGTCACTGAGGACTAGTCTCTTTAAAGCTCACCAACAGTACGATCGCAGACGGATCTTCCTAGCGTATAAAATCCTAGTCGAACACCTCATGAAGGAATTTAAGGACCAGCTTGGTGGAAATTGGGCATTTGTCTTGCGTGACGTGATCTATACGTTAGTCCACCTTCAGCAGGATCTTGGGAAGGGTGGCATGGACCTGGGGCCGGTGGAAGCGGAGATATTCTCTCTGTCTTGTGATGTCATGCTGTTGATCTGCCGTGTCGGAGTGGAGTGCTGTCCTGGGGTAAGTGTATCAGATGGGTCCTGGGTTCAAATCCTAGGCCATCTGGGATTAATCATCCCTGGCTCTTTAGCCCATTGCATGGGACAGTAAGCCATGCCTCTACCTTGTGCCTTTGCGAGGGCAAGTAAAAGACCCCATCCAAGTGAGGAACATGAGTAGCTTGAGATGGCCTCTTCCATACTTACCAGGGCCAATAATGCTATGGCTTCAGCCCTGGTGGAAAAAATCTGATGCAATACAATACAATCTGCTTGACCAGCAAAAAAACTGATGATGGTGTCTGTTTTCTTTGTTATTGTTTTAGGAACTTGGCCGTTTTCTTCCCGTGATTGTGAGCTCCCTCATCCCATGGATAAAGAAAGGAGGACCCCAGGTCAGATTGGTAAGTTGGAGAAATGTGACCCTTCCAGCAAAAGCAGACACTTGTTGCAACCGAGGAAAGGGTTAACGACCTTAAAGCACAATAGCTGAAATGTACATCTCTGCAAGTTTACAATAGGAGTGGGACCAGAACATTGAATACGACAACAAGACATAACCGTCAAAATCAACGAGTACGTCATGGCAAGTAATGAAGTCTTCACGAGTGACGTCATCATAGTCCTGGCGTAATGAAACGCCGAATCAGCAATCACACCCTTCAAGCCCTAAAGACTTCAAAGCCACGTTTCTTCCATGAGTTACTTTTCTTTCCATTCCAGTGTAGTCAAATTCTGCAGCTGATCTTGGAGAACTCTGGGCCGCTGTCAGACGCCATCGCCCACCTCGACCCGTTCCCTGCAGAACCTGCGTTCAGACAGGTACGATCAGTCCAAGAGAGGCTCAAGTATGCCAAGCAGAAGTTCTCATTAGAACAGGTAGGTTAGGTTTACCTTTGTTAAAGGGGTACAGCATTCCTTCCCTATCCTGCACTAAACATACCCGCGTTAAGGGAGACCTCTATTGACAGTGTTGTTGAACTACCCCTTATCAACCTCGCCCCGTGTACCGGTAGAGTAACTCTTGTTCCTAGGATATCCACGTATGCATTGTATTGTAATCATACATTCTCCAACACTGGGGTGAAAAGCAAGACTACAGTATTGGAGAATGATGTATCACCGCTGGTGGCGCCGGCTATTGACAAAAAGTGGCAATATTGTGGCCCTTTAACTCGTCTGCCCCCAGGTTGGCGCTGACACTATCTTCTGTTGAAGTTTTCTAAAAACTTGGGAAATAAATTGGAAAGAATTTGAAGAAACTAATTCTATATTTCTGTCATTTTTTTCAGGAAATCCAACATTTTTTGAATGCAGGGGAGCATTTGCCTGATGCTAACTGCCGTCTTGAGGGTCTGAACTTCTTGTACGAGCAGTTAGCTAAGAGGAAGACAGAGTTGGGGGCACTGCAGACAGAATGCAGGGGTAAGACCATGTGGTGACGCATTCGGTTATGTGTTTGAGCAGACGACATCGTTGAGGTGGAATTTCTCCATATTAGAGAATTTTGGAGGAAGATATTTGAAGAAATATTGTCCATTTTGTCAATTTCTAGGATGATCCTTCAAATATTTTTCAAAATTTTCTCCTTTTGGCATAAAATGGCAAAAAAACATTTGTATTCCAATATTTGGCACTCAGCTCTCAACTTGTATTTGAGCAGACAACATCTTTGAGATGGAATTTCTCCATATTGGTGAATTTGGGAGGAAAATATTTGAAGAAATGTGATCTGTTTTATCAATCTTTATGACAATCCTTCAAATATTTTTCAAAATTTTCCGTCCTTTTCGCATAAAATGGCAAAAAAATATGCTGTGCCATTTTTGGCGCGAGGCTCGCAACACAATATTTTCTTGCAGATGACAAGGATTCAAGCGTCCTCATTCAGTTGATCTGCTCCCTAGTTCAGATGGTACGAATGCCGCACACAACCCCCAACGTCAAGCAGGCGGCCGCAAAGTGCCTGGGAGAGATAGGCCCGATTGATCTGGGGGTGACTGCCCTTTTGAGGCCTGTACAGAACTCAGGACTCGCGGCAGCTTTGGAAGTGTTCAAGGAACAACCAGAAATGGAAAGAAACTGCCATATTATGCATCAGTTGGACAAATATCTCACGGATAGTTGGTAAGACAAAATGTTTCACTGGCTGAGAGCTTTCTTCGAAAATCGACCAACGTAACTGAAAGTTTTAAAAGAGGAGCTAGATGCTGAATTTCACTGTCAAATACTTCATTTCTCTTCAGCACTGAGGTCGTACAAGCCGCCAGCGATGTGTTGAAGGCCATCTTTAATACCCAGGCCGGGGCGTCCTTCGCCGACGAGTACAAGAAGAACGTTGAGGGGCCTTTCATCTTTTATATTCACCCATTCCGTTCACTGAGGAAGAAGGTATGTCACGTCTGCTTAGCAAGCGGCAGGTCCCGGGTTCGAATCCAGCCTGGGCCATATGGGATTGAATATCCCTTGCTCTTCACATCCATCACATGCGACAGTAAGCCATGGTGCCGTGTACCTTGTGCTTTTGCAAGGGCAAGTAAAAGACCCCATCCAAGTGAGGAACACGAGTGGCTCGAGATGGCCTCCTCTATACTTGCCAGGGCCAATAATGCTATGGCTTCAACCCCGACGGAAAATCAAATGCAAGCAAATGCAAAGTGCAATTTTTTTCCAGATTTCGTCCCAGGTAGACAGTGGTATGATCCGTGGCATTGACGATATCGATGACACAAATCTATGGGTTCCTGCGCACGACGACCACGAGAAATGGATCAGTGACTTAGTCTGCACCATCCTGTCTGTTGAAGTTATCACAGATCCATTGCTAAATAAACTTGGACCAATTTGTAAAGTCAAGGTATGACAAACTATTGAAATAAGTGACCCTATCTAGCAAAAGTAGGCACATGTTGCAAACAAGGAAAGGGTTAGAGGCCTTACCTTACAACACAACAGCTGAAATGTACATCTCTGCAGGTTGACAATAGTAGTTGACAGCAGTGATAATAGTTGAGTAAACTGATGGCCAGTGATGATCACCTGCGACATGCGCCTACTTTTGCTGGAGCGGGTCACATATATCTGAAACTTCAACTTCTAATTCTTAGGCCCGTATTCTCGAAGCCTCTACGGTCCACTTTAAGCTTTTGTATTCTGCCCTGCAAACAACAGGTAAAGGTAAACATTAGAGTTAAGCAAGCTGCTAGAATATAACCCTTAGTCTGCCACTACTGTCTACTTTAGCACGAGTCATTTTCATCATTCCTGCTCACACACCCAGAAAACGTGCTTATCCGTTGAATACTCCTCATTTCTAGGCCCCGTTCTGCAGCGAGATCCTCCCGTACTTGGTCCACTCCATGCTCCTACAAAATATCGACGCCCTCCGTGATGTCATATCACAACAAGTCTGTGCATTCTTTGCCCATCACTGCGACCTGTTGGAACAAGAGTCAACTCGGGTCACAACTCCTGCACTGGACAGGAGTAAGTAAACGTATATATGACCCAATCTTGACATGAGTAAGTAAACTTATATATGACCCGATCTGGACATGAGTAAGTAAACTTATATATGACCCGATCTGGACAGGAGTAAGTAAACTTATATATGACCCAATCTGGACATGAGTACCGGTAAGTAAACTTATATATGACCCGATCTGGACATGAGTAAGTAAACTTATATATGACCCGATCTGGACAGGAGTAAGTAAACTTATATATGACCCAATCTGGACATGAGTAAGTAAACTTATATATGACCCGATCTGGACATGAGTAAGTAAACTTATATGTGACCAGATAACCAGACAACCGAGGAAAGGGTTAACGGCCTTACACACAATAGCTGAAATGTACGTCTCTGCAGGTTGACAATAGTAGTGGACAGCAGTGATAATAGTTGAGTAAACTGATGACCAATGATGATCACTTGTGACAAGCGCCTGTTTTTGCTGGAGCGGGTCACATGTGTGCACAACCCCCCACCCCACTTCTGAAGTGAGATTGATAAAGTGACAGGCTAACTTGCCCTTGGACAATTCCCTCCTCAGCATGCCCAGGCAATGGTACCCGGACTACCCACCTAGGACAGCTCATCCCTACAAAATAACTTGGGAGACATACCACAAGGGTTCAATTGTACCCAATTGCAAAAGGGGCAAGAAGAAAGGGCATAATTTTGAGTCCAAGGATTATCAATTCAGGGCACTCAAATGATAAATTTGTTTCCCGTCCCCTCATTTCCAGAGATTGAGGAAACATCCATTTGCCAGAATCGCCAGGCCATCGAATGTCTTCTAAATCTGATACAGTATTTACGACAACAACCTCGTCCCCAGCAAGGAAGAGCGCAGCTGACAGCTTGGGACAATAATTTCTGGTTGGATGTGGATTACCTTGTTTTGTCCAAGGCGGCACAGTCTTGTGGGAAGCATTTCACGGCTTTGTTGTATGCTGAGATCTGGTGTAGCCAGGAGAGGTGGGTGAAATTAGCATCTGATTTTTCCATCAGGGCCAAAACCATAGCATTATTGGCCCTGGTATGTACGGGAGAGGCCATCTCAAGCTACTCATGTTCCTCACTTGGATGGGGTCTTTTACTTGCCCTTGCAAAGGCACAAGGTACAAGGTACCTCGGCTTACTGTCCCATGCGACAGACGTTAAGAGCCAGGGGTGATTAATCCCATATGGCCCAGGCTGGATTCGAAACCGGAACCTGCTGTTTGCAAAGCGGATGTGATAACCACTCGGCTATCAAGGCGCCTGGGGTGACCAGGTATGGAACCCGTGACCTCTTGGTCACGAATCCAACAGTCATCACTGCGCCACCGCACTACCCCAATTGAGCATAATTAGTCATTGGATAGCTGGTACAATACAGCAATGCACGAAATGACAAATTCGTTAAGACACAATTTGCTATTTTTTCAGGGACAAACAAAATATAAACACCTCCCAGTATTCCTCTTCATCCAAGTCTCACTCAAGTCAATCAGAGAGCTCCCAGTTGAGTACAATACCAGAGGACACTAGAGTCAGTGTTCAGACGTTGTTGCTCGAGGCTTATAGAGCCATCGGTGACCCTGATGGGGTGTATGGCTGTGGTGTTAGTTGTCTTGGAGATTCATTTGCAAGGTGAGGTTAAAGTTGTGTGACATTTAGATCAAACAAGGCACTTCTTTCTGACGGCGGACTTATTAATGATCGCTGGAAGCAGGAAGAATGTCAAGGTTATTCATTGACCTTCAGTTGTTATTCAGTGACCTTCAGTTGTTATTCCGTGACCTCCAGTTGTTATTCAGTGACCTTGAGATTGAGAAGTGACCTTGAGATTGTGAAGGTCAGCACTTAATGCAGTGGGAAGAAATTGGCATTCAGTATGATGAGATTATTGACTGATTTGTTAAAATCTTTGTTTTTGATTGAAATGTTCAGGACGAAGATGTATGAACATGAGAACCAATGGGATAAAGCGTTGTGTTCATATGACCTTGAAATGGACGTCCCGCGTATGTCAACACAGCTAGGCCTTCTGAACGTGAGTACTTTAATGAAAATTTCTTCTGGTAACATTGGCTGAAATACTGGCCTACTTTCTGAAAGTCTCTCATTGAGCAAAAACCTAGCCTGATAGCCTAGTGGTTATCACGTCCGCTTAGCAAGCGGCAGGTCCCGGGTTCGAATCCAGCCCGGGCCATATGGGATTTCATTCCCGGCTCTTCACTCCGTCGCATGGGACAGTATCCAGTGGTGCTTTGTACCTTGTGTCTTTACAAGGGCAAGTAAAAGACCCCATCCAAGTGAGGAACATGAATAGCTTGAGATGACCTCTTCAGTACTTACCAGGGCAAATAATGCTGAAAATCTCTGGTTGAGCAAAAACATAGGTTTTAGTTTTCCCAATACTTTCTTTCAGTCCTTGAAGAACTTTGGCAGCAGTCATGTCATGAATATTTACCTGCGGGGTCTGGAGGCACAAGGGATGACCACCCCGAAGGAATTCCACCAGTACCAATACGAGGCTGCCCTGCAGTGCGGTAAATGGAATGTCGACGCACCGTTGAGGCTGTCGGAAGGTTTCAGCTTCAGTCAGGTCGTGTATTGCGGCTGTTTATCGCTGAGGAAGAAAGATGAGGGGTCGTTTTTCCAGATGCTTGACGTCGCACGGAGTGCGTTTATCAAAGATGCGTTGGCGGTGGAGAGCATGATGGGACTTTACCACATTCTGAGTAAGCTACACGCTGTTAATCAGATGGAGGATGTAGGACATGTGGCCTTCAGGTAATCTTTAAAATATCTGATGAAATCGAATCCTAAATGTGACCCGCTCCAGCAAAAGTTGGCACTTGTCGCAGGTGATCATCACTGGTCATCAGTTTACTCAACTATTATGACTGCTGTCCACTATGATTGTCAACCTGCAGTGACGTACATTTCAGCTGTTGTGTTATAAGGCAGTTAACCCTTTCCTCGGTTGTGACATTGCGCCTACTTTAGAGTAGGAGTGCAATGGGAGGGGGTCACAAAAATTTGTGACCCCCTCCCATTGCACTCCTACTCTCCTGGAAGATCATTCTGGTCTGATGCAGTTGAAACAACTGCAGAGTCAGCTGCAGAGAAAATATTTCAAAATTTGATGGAGTTGTGCCAACAAATTTGTCTCTTCATTTAATCCTATGATACAATCTATTTTCAAGTACCCCGGTAGCCAAATAGCCCAGTGGTTATCACTTGTGCTTAGCAAACGGCAGGTCCCGGGCTCGAATCCAGCCCGGGCCATATGGGATTTAGTTCCCGGGTCTTCAGTCCATCGCGTGGGCGAGTAAGCCGTGGTGCCTTGTACCTTGGTCTTTGCAAGGGCAAGTAGAAGACCCCATCCAAGTGAGGAACATGTGTAGCTTGTGATGGCCTCCTCCATACTTACCAGGGATAAAAAAACAAGACACGTCTCTATTTTCAGGGGAGGCAAACTTGAGAATTGTCTGGAGAAATGGACGACGTATGTCGCACCGTTTGAGAACGAGTTCAGTTTCACCGAACCTGTCCTACAGACGCGTATAAGTTTGCTTAACGTGGTGCTGGATGTGAAAGCAGATCGCAAGGTCAGAGAAGGCCTGCAGCAGGAGACGGAGATGCTGGTGAAACAGGCCAGAACTGCTGGGCATTTCCAGGTAATTGAGGTCTCAGTATTGTGGGCAATTCCAGGTGATAGAGGTCTCAGAATTGTGGGTAATTCCAGGTGATAGAGGTCTCAGAATTGTGGGTAATTCCATGTAATGGAGGCCTCAGAATTGTGGGTAATTCCAGGTAATGGAGGCCTCAGAATTTTGGGTAATTCCAGGTGATGGAGGCTGCAGAATTGTGGGTAATTCCAGGTGATGGAGGTCTCAGAATTGTGGGTAATTCCAGGTAATGGAGGCCTCAGAATTTTGGGTAATTCCAGGTGATGGAGGCTGCAGAATTGTGGGTAATTCCAGGTGATGGAGGTCTCAGAATTGTGGGTACTGTGCCTTCCCCTCAAACTTCTAATATTCAGTAAGTGGGGGTGCTAATATAGAAGAAAGGAACATTTCTCGCCAATTTCAGGGAGTTTTTTCCACTTTTGCAGGTTGCCCTTAACGCCATCCACAGATTTGAACAAGCGAGTCAGTCTCCAGCAATGGTCACCACGAGAATGGAAGAGGCGAAAGTTTTCTGGGCGAAGGGAGAGAGCAACACAGCGATGTATATCATGTATCAGTGTCTGAAGATGTTAAAACAGGTGAGAGGGCCAGAGAGCGGCATTTTGGGGGCGGGCTTCTCAATGGGGTACCTGCAACCCGAAGAGGTTGATCACTGATGTCACAACGGTCAAGTGACTGCAAAGAATTGGCCGTGTTGGCTTCAAATGGCAGTGATGGCGTCAGAACTATCAACATCGTGACATTTTGACGTCACGATCTGTGTGTTGATGCTGTGTTCATGTCGTGA
>NMRB01000270.1:24303-36950 GCA_002633025.1 Notospermus geniculatus
CCACCACATTTCCCGTTTCTGAGGTGGTGACAGCCTCAGCCAATCATCGGGGCGCGAAGGAAAATCGACGCGCCAATCAAAATCCGTGTTACAAATTCGAGCGTGAAGAGCAAAGAAAGTGTCCAACGGTGATTTGTTTCGCAAGTTCTGATTGGCTCGGAGGCGGGGTCAAGTAGGGGTTAGGTTCATTAATAATTTATGCATTAACGGAAAAGATGACACGATTCGGACAAGGCTAAAGACGGAGTTCATACGGAGTCGATAGCCTTGTTTGGACAAGATGGTATTCATAAAAGCTTGCCAGCTTAGTTGGTTGCTAGTTGTGTACGGTACATTGGTCTGTACAAACTGGGCACTTTAGGAAGTAACTAGGCCTACCAAGGTTTCACGAATATGGGCACTGATTTCAAGCATCACTTGTAAGGTGAAGTGGGCCAAAAACACAATTCAAAACATGCTGCTGCCAACACGTACATGTAACAGTATAGTCGTCACCACCATAACTAATGTAACGGTATAGTCGTCACCATCATAACTGTGCCCATAAATCAACAAATAACTCGTACATCTTTGTGAGAATACTGACAAGGGCTAACCACTTTCAGAGTGTCCGCCGAATCGACAGTAACGGTGATTCCCATATCGCCCTTGCCAAGTTTGCAGATGCGCAGTACCAGAGTATCGTCAACTACATGAAGTCGGGAATCTACGAATCGCGGATGGCAGCCATGGCGAAGGCGAGGGATAGGGCACGGAAGTTAGAGGCCAGCGGCAACCTTGATCCTTCTGAGTGAGTCTGGTTTGTTCTCAATAAAATGAAAATATTCTAAATGCCTTAATGCCACACTGTATGAACTTGGAAAGTATTACTTTTGCCGATGATGTACAGCTCAGTCAGTCACGGGCCATTTGGTTTTCTTGGGCAGTTCATGCAAGAGTCTGGGCCAGTAGAATTAGGCCTTTGAGTCTGGTGACTGCTGAGTTTTTTTACACTCCGGGAACTTCCCTTCAATTTCAGCACAAAATACCTGCGTGTACTCATCAAACAAAACCGCCTCGAGGAACAGGAAGTCAATTCAATGTCAAACGACCGTACATCGTACCTGAATAAAGCGATAGCGAACTACATCCTTGGTTTGAGCCACAGTGATCAACATGACCTCCTCATCGTACGGCTGATATCACTATGGTTCGATAACCCTAACGAGGAAAATGTCAATCAACTTATGAAGGTAATCTTTTCTTCTCCTCCGTAGCTGCTTCTACACCTGGCATGAACAAGGCGTCATTTCAGCTAGGCCTTAGTTTAAGAACCCTCTCCTAAAGGCCTGTCTCCACAGTAGCGGATTCCGCCACGGCGAGCGGAGTGGTTTCCACTGAATCAGCTCGGAATGCCATATCCCTGCCAGGCCTTTTAAGGACACCTGAACTATCGTTCCAAACAAGAGACCCCGTCACCAAAATGCCAAAGACACACTTGACTTTGTTTTCAGGAGGCAGTTGCGAAGCTGAAGTCTCACAAGTTCATTCCCCTGATGTATCAGCTGGCTGCACGGATGTCCAAGGAGGAGAGCCTCTTTCAGGAAACGTTGGAGCAGGTGAGACCAGGATAATTTGGGCTTAAAGGGACACGGCATTGCCACTTTTTGTCAACAGCCACTTAAAGCGGACTATTCGTGCAGAATCAAATATTCCACCGAACAGTTTCCGGAGCGGCTGCCACAATGCATTTACCAGTTGTTGTTACGAATAAAACGGGCTGTTTTATTATTTTTGGTTCACTTTGGACAGACGCGAACAATCCGCTTTAAGAACAAACATCTGTTTATTCTAAAGTTTATTTCATTGTCCTATTTCCAGCTGATCTACCAGACATCGGTGTCCCATCCCTACCACTGTTTCTACATCATCCTGGCTCTGTATCACGCGAACAAGGATGACGAGTTCTTAAAGACGGGCCAAAACCGACGATTGAGTCGATCAAATAGTTCGTCATCGCAACAGGTTGAAGAGGTGAGCCTTGGTCGTCACATCGTGCACGCAGTATCCTCCCATAGCAGGGCTTTGGTCTCACTCCTCTTCATACACTCTTATACAAAAGGAATGGAAGAAGTGAGGTAAAAACCCCTGCTGTGGGAGGATGTCCACATAGTGGAGCAACTTAATTGGTTTTGTATGTCACGTTCTTAACTGGTCTGAAATGATCAAATGATGAGCGCAAGGAGCTACTCCTCAAGTTTCTGAGAAAAGTTCCTGGTGAAAACATACTTTGAGTCTGTTCTGTGGGGAAAAATGAGTGTGTCTGTGCAAGGCCTTTGGCATAATGTCCTTCAAAGAGGTGCAAATCAAGTCATGGAATATTTGAGGAACATGAAGGAGTAAATGGTTTCTAAGGTGAAAGACATAGCTTCCTACCGGATTTGAATCCACAGACCCTCACATAAGACATAAAATATTCAAGGGAATTTAAATACTTTATCGTACTTTATTTCAGGAAAGAGTGCTAGCTGTAAAGGACATATTCCTACGCCTGCAGGAGTCGCCACGGGCTGAAATCCTCCAGTCGATCGAGAGGGTCTGCGTGGCGTACATACAGCTGGCTAACTTGAATGCGGACATTTATAAAGGGCAGAAACAGGTCAAGATACCAGCTAGTCAGAAGATAACACAGCTAAAGAACCTGCCGTTAGTGGCTATACCGTCTATGGATATGCCGGTACGCAATACAGACATTCAGTTAAAGCCACACAGTATGCAATTCAGAAAGTGCTGACATTCAGCAACGTTAGTGTAGTAATGTACTGTGCACCATCTGAATACATCAGAGCTCTTCAGTTTTTTCAATGTGGGCGGAAAACTAGGCCTTGATTCTTTGAAGTACATATCAGGCAAGCATTTTGGGGGCCTTCACAAGGCATCTTGGCTACCAAGGCTTGTGACATCGCTCCGCCCTCCGACTACGCTCGCATAAACCTTTGGCATCTTTCGCTGTCTTCACCTGTATTTCAGTGGCGTAGTCTTTATGACATAGCCAATACACGTGGAGTTCCAGGATGTCACAAGGCTATGAGACCTCTACCTGCATTCTCCAAACACTTGGAAAATACTGTAAAATTTATTACAGAGGGACTTTAAGTTTTGGTAGACTCTCAGCCTTGTGTCAGGATGGGTCCAGGCTCCAGTCTTTCCTTCCTTTTTAGGAAAAATATACATGTAATTGGGAATGGGTGAGCTCAAAGTTCTTGAAGTTGTCACATTGAGATTTTGCAAATTTTATTTCATTCGTTTTCCATTACGTTTAGGTTGATCCCACCTGCCGCTATCAGAACATCCCCTATCTGATAGGATTCCAGCCCACGTTTGGTCTCGTGGGCGGCGTCAACTTGCCAAAATTAGTCACCAGTCTGGCCTCGGATGGCGTCACCAGACGACAGCTTGTGAAAGGGAAGGATGACCTACGGCAGGATGCCGTCATGCAGCAGGTCTTTGGGATGGTGAACACGCTGCTGAACCGGGATCCGGATGCTAAGAAGAGGAATCTCGTGATCCGACGCTACAAGGTGAGTTCTGGCATCGCCATCGCCGTCATCCTCGTCCCTACCCCTCCAACCTCCCCTAATCTCCACGCTTTCCCCTGTTTCAGGTTGTCCCGCTTTCTCAGCGGAGTGGGGTACTCGAGTGGTGTGAAAACACGCGGCCCCTCGCCAACATTCTCATAGAACCGAACGGCGCCCACGTACGTTATCGACCCAAGGACTGGAAGGCTCGCGAGTGTCGTGACAAAATGGCGGTAGGTCCCTGCTGCAGGATTTGAATCTTGAGCAAAACTTGGGGGAATTTTGATCACCAAATCAGAAAAATCTGAGAATGAGAGAAAATTGCGCAGATCCAGAGGGGTTTGCCCCGGATACCCAGTACCTGTCTCCCCTTTTGGCCAATAAATCTGTAAAATCGACTGAAATTCTGGAATTTGGAGCAAATCATTAAAATTCACTGCAGATTTCAATGTTCCTAGTAGAGGGCGCCCCCTCTTGGATCCGCCCTAGTCGACGCCTTTGGAATGTGTTAGCAGAGACAAAAGGCGTAGTGATTTTAACACTTGATGGGTTAAGCTGTGGAACTTCATTGAAACATTTCATCTTGATCTTTCAGGCTGTAGCGGGACATTCAAACACGGATCGTCTCTCAACATATCTTAAAATCTGCAAACACTACGCCCCGGTATTCAGGCATTTCTTTATGGAGCAGTTTCCTCAGCCTGCCAAGTGGTATGAGAAAAGGATGGCGTATACACGCAGCGTGGCGACAAACTCAATCGGTGAGGCCAGACCCAAAAATATGTCTGTTTGCTGTAACCCTACCCTGCCCTAATAGCTTGGGTAGGTAGGTATATTTTTATTTTTTTATAGTTGGAGGTGGAAAAAAATTAGCAATTTCTGCAAAATAAAATAAAAATATACTAGTGTTTAAAAACAATGTCTTTTGGGGTTTATGACGCATTGACATTCAGTTATTGAAGTGTAAAAAGTTTTAGGTCAGCATACTTCGTCATTGCCGGTCGACAAATCGGGTCCTTTGGGGCATTAAAAAAAAACATATTGGCTATTACCCCTATAAAAACTTTTGGGTTGGTACCATTTACGTAGGGTCGGTCGGGTTACGGCAAACAGACATATTTTTTGGTCTGGCCTGAGTGGTGTGATCCGTGTCACTTTGTTGACAGTGCGGTGGTGCAGTGGCAAGGGCGTCAGACTCGTAGCTGATAGGCGATTGTTAAACCATTGAACGATTATCCAAAATCATGTGAAAACCCCACCGCTCGTCGCAAACCACAGCAAAATCCGCTGTAGTGGAAACGGGCCTTTAGCGTGCAACTCAAGATTTTCTTTCAATATACCGGTATCCGCCAGCCCCGCAACCCTGCATATCTGTAGTCTCCATTTATCCTTCTTCTCGTTTTTTTCCAGTTGGGTATATCCTCGGCCTCGGCGACCGTCACCTTAGCAACATCCTGATGGACTGTAACACTGCAGAGTTTATCCACATCGACCTTGGTGATTTACAGTTCTCAAATTTACTATAACATTTCCATTAATATTTATATGTAATATATAATAATATATTAGGGAGGTTTCGCAAGCGCCCGGTTAGGCCCGACGACGACGTTTATCTATTGTGTGGGTATACCCAAACAATTGATAAACGTCGTCGTATGGCCTAACCGGGCGCTTGCGAAACCTCCCTAATATACCATTAATATACCATTACATAATATACCATTACATTTTCAAAAAATTTTGATAATCTTTCAATTCAGGTGTTGCCTTTGAGCAGGGTAAGGTGTTACCGACTCCAGAGACTGTACCATTCAGGTTGACAAGGGATATTGTGGATGGGATGGGGGTGTCTGGGGTGGAGGGAACATTCAGGAGGTAGGTCCAAGCTGCAGACCCAGGATTATAGAGGCTATGCACGTGACGTCATCAGCGAGGTGATGCCATGTTAGATGGAACGTTGTGACATGCTGACGCAGTGCATCTGACCACGTGCTCCGTCCATTTTCCATCCAACACGTGGCGTCATACCCATTGATGACGTCATTTGATGACATCAGTGCATAGCCTCTATAGGCTCTTTGGTAGGTCAGACTGCCCTTTCGATCACATTGCAATTGATTGACGGAATAAGGCAGCGACTTGACAATGAGTGACACGCAGAGAAACAGTGAGTCTGTTTCCCAGTGTGCTCCAAACAATTGAAGCAGACAGAAAAATGGCCTCACTGAAAAACATAACACCAGGTCCGACTGGTACCGGTTAAACCTGGGTCTCAAAGTGCTGAGCACTAGATGTGTCCACTGGGGAACGAACCTGAGAGCTCAGAGGTGGCAGGCTCTAGATGTAGCCACTACACCACTTGGACAGTCACTTGACCACTGACTCGAGGCCACACTCATTAAATTTCATCTTCAGTTCCTGTGCTTCATTCATTACAGGAGTTGTGAAAAGACAATGGAGGTTATGAGGCAAAATCAGGAAGCTTTGCTGACCGTCCTCCAGGTGTTACTGTACGACCCCCTCTATCAGTGGGTCATGTCACCAACCAAAGCGTACCAGTTACAGCAACGGAAGGACATGGCGGAGCATGATACGTTATCGCTGGATGGGAACACGACGTGTGAGATACCAGACTTGGACCAGAAAGAAGAAAGTGAGTCACAATGAAAATAGTCTGAAGTGTTCTTACGCCAGCTTATCTCGTCTGCCCCAGAGTCCAGCAGACGACATCTTCTGTCAAAGTTTTCTCACATCCCGTGGTATTGATTGAAAAATATTTGAAGAAAGGTTGTTCCTGTCAACCATCTGAAGAAAGTTTCTTCAAAAATTTTCCAATTCATATTTCCAACGATTTTTCGAAAAGTGCAACAGAAGATACCGTCTGCTCAAATCTGCAGGCAGATGAGTTAACCCTATCGTCGAGTCAGCACTTATCATAATTCTCTTGAAAGTTGATGTCACGGCTTAATTTCCCACATTTCACGTTTGTCCAATGCGTGCTTTTCAGGTGCTGATACAAATGAGTTAGCGGAGCGCGTCTTGCTCCGTCTGCGGCAGAAACTACAGGGCCTGGAGGACGGAATACAGCGCAGCGTGACGGGCCAGGTCAACATGTTGGTTCAGGAGGCCATCGATATACACAATCTTTCAAGATTATATGCCGGCTGGCAGCCTTATGTCTGATTGATTGGTTTTTCGTTTGGAAAGATATTACGATACGATCATGGTCATGATGGTGGTGATCGAAGACTTTAACATTAACTGCATTTATGCCATTTTGATTGGCAACCATGTCTCTAGTGTCTCTTTTCTATACCATTTATAGGTGATTCTCGAATTCGCAGATCTGTGCATTTCCGCCGAAAACTCGACCAAAACCTCGATCTGAAACTGGGTGAACAATCAGCAATGGTCGACTCAAAGCAACATCTTTGAAGTCACTACTGCAACCCGGTTGTCGGCATCACGTCATTCAGTTTCAGACCGAGGTTATGGTTGAGATTTCAGTGGAAGTGCGCAGATCTTTGTCATTTATGTCAGTTTGAGAATGGTCTATGTTAGTCTGATTTACGGTAGATGTCATCCTGAGAATATCAGGCGTTCTTACTGCTCGCTACTTTTGTCGCCGTTTGTCTGTGGCGACGAAGGTAAGAACGCCTGATATTCTCAGGATGGTAGATGTGGGGAAATATTGTATCTTATCTTTTACTTCTTCTGGCCTGAGGTTGGAGCAGACAGTACTTCTGCCAAATAGACAAGTGTTGGATATGAATTGGAAAGAATTTGAAGAAAGATTCAATTTGTGTACCATAGGATGTGAGAAAACTTTGGCTGAGGATGTCGTCTGCTGGACTCTGGGGGCAGATGAGTTGAAGGAGTACGTCAGTGGCCGGGGGACAAGGATTTCTTGCCAGAGTAGGGAGGCATACTGCAATCATGATAGTCTCTGGTGTATTGCCAAGAGGATACCATACCATTAGGCTAAGCTTAAAGGAGCACGGTATTGGATCTCAAATGCATTATTTGACTGCCGACGTAGAGGGAGCCACCTAGCGGCAGTAAGACGAACTACAAAAATGCATTACAAAATGTACGTAGTAAATCGGGTCAATTCGCCGACAACGTAGTTAATCCCTGGGTTGGAGAGTGGCACGGTGGCGCCGGCTGTCGAGAAAAAGTGGCAATACCGTGGTCCTTTAACTGGCAGATAGGCCTACAAAAGCTTTGACAGCAGGTAACTTGCAGCCTGGACCTGCTACTTTTGAGAGCCCAAAATACCGGATATGGTGCCTTAGCACCCTCACATAATTCGCTGGGCCGGGGAGCTCTGCTTTTGTTTATGGCATGATATAGCGGTCCTTATTTTGTGGAATCAACTACGTGTACCTAGTTAAGGGTCTGGACCATTCTGTTATAGGTTTTTTGTTTGTTATATTTTGCATTTATTTTCAATGTACACAGTAAACAGGACCATCGCAAGCATTTCTGTTTAACTTCCTTGGAGCTAGAGTGTGGGTTACTTTTGAGATGGCCCCTCCAAAGTGGTCGTCTCAAGAGTAACTGATTACGTTAGCGATGAGATGGCCCTTTGATTTACAGGGTGACCCAGAACGGTGCCCTTGGATAACCATGGCCTGTCCATGGTTTGGGCTTGGAGGAATTATACTGTCAGCATAATTCCGCGAAGATTTATGTAATAAATCAGTACCGGGTATGAAAAAGTAAACTTTTTTGTTTTTTGAATGAAGTTTATGGTCTCGGGCAAGACACTTTACCATGTTGAGGCATGGTTACCAAGTGTAAATGCCATAAAGGCAAAAGAAAGGGCAAGGAGGGTATGACTCTGTGGCATAGCAGTCAGGTTCTTGGGGTTCCCATCCTCCTGGAATGTCTTCATGGTGAAGGACTCATGCAGGGTAGGCAGATGAGCAGCCATTGGGGAAGGGCAGTGGTGGGAGCAGGGGGCGAGGCGGGCCGGGGAAGGGGCCAGGCTGGGAGGAGACTGTCTTCAGAGATCAGAGGAAGGGCAAAGTGGTGGAGCTGGATACGGATCCATCGTACCACGCCGAAGCAAACAAAAAAAAAACAAAACTGAGGGACATTAACTTCATCACTTCAGGATAAAACAGTCTTCAAAAACCACACCGTAAGTTAATTTTTTTGAAACTATCTAACCTTTCAGACCTGGATACAAATATTGACTATATGATGGCACTACTTGATTTTGCATTGATTGAGTGGTTTTCTTGGAATCGTGTGCCAATTGAGTGTGGAAGAAGATAGAAAGAAATAAAAATTTCCTACCTAGCCTAGCTAGGCCTATCCAGTGATATCAAGATGGCCCGGGGGGGTCACTCCCCATAAAGTGTGTTGCACATCAGTGTACTCCACTTTTTTCATAAGCCCCTTTCAGCTGGTAACAGCAATTTTGAATCCCCACCCCTTTTGGCTGGGTACTTTTCAGTCCCCACCCCCTAAAGCTGGGTACTCTGCAATCCCCACCCCAAATGGCTGGGTCATTTGTGAGACGTTTTAAAGGGCTTTTTTGCAGGACACACTAGGCAGGGGAGGGCTTAAGGCGGGGGAAATTGTCTTTTTATTTATTCCCGTGGGCTTTCTGCGGGGTTATGGGTGAAATAGGGGGGCTTATTTGACCCAGCGCGGGTCCCGCCGATGCGGCTTGAAAAACGCCCCTTTACCCGCAATTTTTGGTACACTGATGTGCAACACACTTTATGGGGAGTGATCCCCCCGGGCAAGATGGTCACTAGGCCTACATTGATAAATGTAGGGACCGTAATTAGGTCACGTTGCAAATACACTTGGAGATTATCCCTTTAACATGTAGGCGCCTCTTCCAACATTGATTGACCCACATGGCACATGCCAGAGTAGAGAATGCCTACTATAGTCGCGGCTTATCATTATACAAAACATGTAGGCTACATACAATAGATTTTATAGAATGCTCTATTTCCCAGCTACTGAGGGTGGAAGTGGTGGCTGCGTTACCTTTTCCATCTGCGTGGCAGACGACATGATGGAGGACATTTCCCAGTTGACACACATTCCCATTTCGGAGATCTGGGCCGCCAGGGAGAGGATCAAGGGGGTCGTCTCAGCGACACCGCTGCTACCGCTGAATATCGACCAGGCGAAATCTGACACTAAGGTAGGGATTTTCATTTTGGCGCCGGGGCACATTTCGGCACAGACATACGGTACCGTACCACAACAAGGGCCACAAGCTCGACCCGACCGAACTAGTCATGGTAGTTGGAAGACGGGAAGGGGGCGTCTCATTCAACACTCACTGATGCATCCGGCGTCGATTGAGTCGGGGCTCCATTTTGGCATCTCTCCTTTCATTCTGATCCTCAAAATACAACGGGGCGTTCCAGCATGCAGGCACTTTACACGGCTTACTGAGTTTACGCAAAAACGCAAAGACGGTTTTTGCGTTTTGCGTTGCGTTTTTGTGTAAACTCCAATAAGCCACTTTACAGCCCCCCCCCCCCGCGAGGACACTGAGAATTCGAGACTGTTTCGGCGGGGTCGTAGGGCCAAGAAGTATGAAATGGAACGAAGTATAGTGTAGGCTATTCTGAAGGGTCAGCAACTGATGGGTCACCCCTTAACTATTGCAGATCTACCTGAAACTGGAGAATCTGCTCCCGACAGGAGCGTTCAAGCTTCGCGGATCAACCAACGCCATTCTCTGCCTGCCCGAAGACAAGTTATCCAATGGTGTCTACACCGCAAGCGCAGGAAACTTCGCTCAGGGACTTGCTTGGAGCGCCACCAAACAGGGCGTGGCGTGCAGGATAATCGCACCAGATCATGTCCCGCAGACGAAGGTGGTTGCCATGGAGAGGTTTGGAGGTGTGGTCACCAAGGTTCCCTTTGATACTTGGTGGAAAGTAATACAAGAACACAGCTACGATGGCATGGCGGGAAACTTCGTTCATCCTGGGTGTGACAGGAATGTTATTGCAGGTAGGCCCCTACGTTTTTTAAAGGAGCACGGTATTGTGATTTTTTTCTCGACAGCCGGCGCCACCATCGCCGTGCGCGCCACTCTCCAACCCCAGCGACTAACTACTAGTAGGCCTACGTTGTTAGCGAACACAAGCAGAACCGATAAATCGTGTGACCTTTTTGTAATTTGTTTTGCTGCCGCTAGGCAGTCGAAATACCGGTGTAACATCTGCCAGTGTTCCCCATCTGTGAGTGTTTCCGGCCTATTGTCTGACGGAATAAGCGGCGGCTTGACAATAGGGGACTCACAGAGAAACATGTCGATCTACCTGCCAACGTTTCCCAAACAATAGGGGGGAAGGGAGATACTCACTCACAGAAACGCTGGCAGATTTCACCTGTACAGGAAGAGATCGCAACCGTGCTCAGGGGCGGATCCAGGATTTTCTCGAGGGGTGGACCGTTCTGAAGGTAGAGGGACCAGGACTCGCTTGTGCCTGCGCCGCGTGCCTCATCGGCGCCGAATTGGCGGGGGTCTGGGGGATCTCCCCCAGGAAAATTTTGAAAATTAGAAGCTCTGAGACACGATTTCCTGGCATCTGAGGTTGAGAAAGTCTTATACAAAGAATTTTTTTGAACAGTGTGATCATCCTGTTCTTACCAGCCAGCCCGATGCCACGCCTCTTAGACATTTCAAACTAGTGTAAGCATACACAATGCACTGCAGTAGGCCTACCCTTATAATACTAGTAGTCAGGCGACAGTTTTCCCAAGCAGGGGAAGAGAATTTCGTCGAATCATCGGTGCAACGACTGTATCACCATGATTACATCGAAGACACGGGCAGGCGCTACGCCACAAGCGAGATATGTTTAGAGAAAAAAATGTTATCTTTGGTCGCCGACGGGGGGGGGTTCCAACCCCCAGAACACCCCCTCTGTATCCGCCCCTGGTGCTCCTTTAGCCTGGTTCCATGGCCACCGTCTAGATGGCGCTGCGTAGACGGTGGTGGCCAGGGAACCAGGCTAGTGCTCCTTTAACCTCAGGAACCCGACTGCGCATATCCAGGGCTGTAGAAAGTGGTGAAAAAAATCTACTCTTCATTTCAGGTAATGGTACGATTGGTCTAGAGATTCTGGAAGAGCTCCCAGACGTGGATGCTGTCATCTGTCCGTTCGGCAGCGGTGGGATGACCTGCGGCGTCGCCTCAACATTCAAAGCTTTGAAGCCCAGTGTCCGGGTGTATGCTTGTGAAGTGGAGACGGCAGCGCCCCTGGCGGCCAGTCTTGCAGCGGGAAAGCCATCCTCCTGTGACTACAGGGCGAGTTTTGTGGACGGGATTGGTGGGAAAAGCGTCCTCCCTGAGATGTGGACCCTCGTCAGCCATCTCGTGAAAGATTCTATTGTCGTTTCATTGGAGGAGACGGCCGATGCTTTACGGACACTGATGATACGAAATCACGTGGTCGCCGAGGGAGCTGGTGCTGCGTCTGTTGCCGCCGCACTCTCCAGGAAGGCGGGAACGGGGAACATCGTCTGCGTGGTTTCTGGGGGTAATATTGACCCAGAGAGACTGACTGCGATTTTACGGAATGAAGTTCCAAAGTGATTGGGGAGTAGGCCTACGAAGTGTGCACGACACCGGGGTAGCCTACCACCGGAGAAAGTCCAGAATAGAAGTCATTACAAAAGGCCACGTATATGGCAAGCCATTTGATCATTATTTCCAGAAACTTAGTTTTTGCTCCAGAAACTAGGTTTCTGACTTCAAAAACTAAATGTACTTTGGATCCAGAAACTTAGTTTCACAAGCAAAAACTAAGATTCTGCACCAAAAACTAAAAAATGTCGTTATCATAGGTGTATCTAATGAGGATACATGACATATGTAACGGGTTTTTGATTTGACGTACTTTTCAAGGTCACAGAGGTCAAAGTTCGACAAAAGTGACGAACCTCGCACAGTTTGTTATTATTTCACCGAGCGACTTCATATTTTGCATAAACATGCATTGGAGGGGTACCTTTAAAAATACCAAGTTTTGGCCCGATTGGACATCCAGTATGGCCGCCAGGTGGCGTAACCTGAAAATCAAGTAAGTGCTATTACTC
>NMRB01000270.1:40957-103948 GCA_002633025.1 Notospermus geniculatus
TCGAGGCAGGAGGTTTCGGCTGGAATCGCAAGACTTGAAAGCTGGGATTAGTTTTGCAACGGGCCGAGAGCATCTTGTTTGGGATGTGGTGCGTGAGCGTTCACAGGCACCAGGAAGGTGCAGTTTGATCAGAAATCCGAACTCGGAAAGTGGTAACGAAACGAAAGTCTGAAAATAAGACTGATGCTGTTTCTAAAGTAAGAAGTCGTCGTCTCCGGAAACGTCGTTTCTAAAGTAAAAGGATGTATTGAATCGTATTCTGATTTTAATCAGATGACTTGTATGATGATAGAAGATTCGTTTCAATTCACCGATATTATTTGGAAGAAAAAGAAATGACGAGTATTCACACAATTAATCGCGGCCTTTACGTAAAGAAGGACTACAAATCTTCTGCAATAGAAAAGTAAATGAAAGAGACAATGCATCAACACCTTGTCTATTTCCTGGTGTTGAAATGTACTTAGTACGTTTGAACATCTAATTCATTATTCATTCCGTAATCCATTAAGACAAAGAAATACATTCACCAAATACATTGGAAGAATTGTGTGGCAACTCAAGGCACGCGTTTTCTTTAAAATGTGTACAAGTGAAAAAATAGGTATACATCCTAATAGATCTTCTTGGAAAAATATTTGTTAACTTTTCCTTTTTTGTTTAATAAGCGTTGAACAATGCAATACTCGTTAACAATTCCTTTTACATTTTGTAACTTACTTTATGTTTTGGGAAGATTTTATCAGAGATTTTTAACACCTTTTATCAGAGTTTCCGCCGCAATTGTTTCCACTGGCCCTGCTTTATTCGTGAAGATTGCGCAATAAGTTCTTTTCTGCACACTTTACAAAATCACTCGACGGCCATCTTTCCGCGTGCCAGTGCTATTTTCCGAGCCGCAACTTCCATCTACCCGACGCAAATTGGCCGACTCGATTGGGAAAGTGATGATTTTCTCTTGACGAACATATCGTAAACAAACGCTCACCACAATAATCTGTATCATCAGACGTGTTACAAGTTTTTTTGTAACACCCTGTACATATGGCTACTCATGCCGTAATCACACTTTATCCAACAATGTCAAGGCTATCATAAACCTAATTAACAGCTACTAATTACGTTTGAAAAGCTTCGTCTGACTTCCAAGGAAAAGAACTTTATTAGATTAGTTGTCATTTAGGTGGATCGGCCGATCAAATTACCGGTTCGTCACACAACATGCCTAACGTACACTTGGTCATACAAACTTCATTGTGGGCAAAAGTATCTTGCATTGTGTTTGCCATTACTTCATTCATACTCTAGTTGTTGCTATAATTTTTTATATCGGCATATTAGGCCAATTCGATCCTTCACTTCCGTTTCGTCAATGAACCAACCTTCTTGCCGACAATTTAAAACTGAAGACTATAGGAGTCATAGTTTGACTATATTACAACAAATTAGGCCTACGTCACGACTATTTCATTCACCTTCCTTGGCCCTTCGATTCTTCGATAGGACCAAGTAGAGTTCGAAGCAATCTCGCCTTTCCCACCAAAAGAGGTATTCGGTTCATCATCGGGCCTACACTTCCTAAGGGCGGCTTTCCGTTGGAGCGTTTCCGTGCGCGGAAACGCTCCAAAACATTGTTTTTCTCCGCGCCGTGACCAACGCCGCGGAAAAAAGAATGCTTTCGAGCGTTTCCGCGCACGGAAACGCTCCAATGGAAAGCTGCCCTAAGTCCTGTTGGTTCGGCTGATCTAAACTCGGCGATTGCCACTATCTTGGTGTTGGTCTCAATATACATGTGTTAAGTCGTAAAGAAACCAACATCGTGAATCGTCAATTGAGAGCCAACTCGCACGAGAAGTGACTCCCACGTGGAGGAGCGGCTTTAGGAAGACGAGCAAGGCAAAACGCAAACAAGGTATCTGCGCTGAGAGTAAAAGCAAGTTTATTGACCTCAAATGTATTGTATGTAATGTGCGTCATTCTTTGAGTAGACTAAAGCAGACTGGAGACGAATGAGTGGAAAAATGGCCATTTCCATCTGATGGTACTACCCCCAGCCATAACGTACACAATAATACAAAAGGGAAGTGTTTACCATTAGGACCAGTTCTTCAAAACCTACGCATGTTTACGTCGACATTATTCCTTCTTCTATTCTGGTGAACTCTCGTAAAATCTAGTACACTTTCATACAATGTTCACAAAAAATATTACACGATATTAGGCGCCCTGAGGGCAGGCACATCATTTCATGACACCCTCCGATACAATGGCTCTTTCACTGCATGAATATTTTATCACATCTCAACTAAATGAGTAGGTGATTCTGAACTCTTCCTTTTTTCTTCCTTGTAACATTTCAGAACAAATTGATCAAAATGTGTTGTACATTTCACTACACTGTACTACAGGATTAATGCTGCATCTACCTTGAAACGTACACGTGGATCTCCCGCTTTTGACGAATCAACAATTCATCGTGTACGATTTGTGAGTTATAACAAGTTTATGGACACATACTGTGTATAAGTACAAGTACGTGGTTCCGTACGGAAAAATCGTCGAAATCTTGTGAATTTTCCGCGTATCATGTTTAAAAATAAGACTATTTAGGCCTGTGTAAACTAGCAAGTACCTGTGGCAATCGGCAATTGTGAGTTTGGCCGAGGTTGGAGTGCACGGCCGGGCTGGAATTAGAGAATTTAGAAAGTAATCGAACAACACTGCTAAATAATGTAAAACTGCGGCCACAATAATTCTCTTTGCAAATTAAACCACCCGTTGCATCAGAATATGGTATCCTCTAGCAGAATTTCGAGGCAAAACAAAGCTTCTTAGTGTGACTTTATTGAACCACCTTCCAGCATTATTATATAAATTTCTCAGTATGTTTAGCGCTCGCTCCTGTCTCGGACAGGACGCTTTGGCCATCCACCGCTCGCCTAAAGAGGTGACGAATCAGACAGCAAATATCCCACAATACAACGATCACTCCCTTCTAAAGGCAGGAAAAGGCCATGAGAGTAATAAATCAGTATCATGTTTATTAATTGAATTATGGCCTAAACATTTGACGGGCAATGGGCATTCTCGAAGGAGAATTGAAATGGCCCGTTTATTAAGAGTGCTCCAGGTGTTTTCCACATTACCCTTAACACACCAATATGTAAACCATCCCCCTGGGAAGAGGATTTCTAAGGATAGCTTGCGGACCGGTGCTTTCCGACACCTAGAGTGACATTTCGCTGAAAATGTCTCCCCAGGGTAAACGAGGAGACGTTAACATGAAATTTCTGCCCAAGTCTACGACGAACACCCTTGAGCAATCCACGATAAACCAAAACTCTGTCTCTGTAATTACTAACGATTTCAAATATAGCCATCCAGGCTTTGTGCCCCCAAAGGAAGTCCTCTATTTCTCTTCGCTTCCTTCCTCGCGGTGGCGAAGGCAAGAGGTCAACTATACCTTACAGTTAAACCCCCTACGGGAGATATCCTCTGCTTTGTAGCCCTCGGACATCCAGGTACCGAAACCCTCGGGCCAAACTCTTCGGACAACAAATGGCTATCTGATCTAATGGTTCCTGAAGCTGATAAAAGTGCCCAGAACTTCCATATCGATGTTCCAACCCTTGCGGCCATTTGACCTGGGGATCGCTGGCCGCCTAATGGAAATGGAAAATGTCATCCATCTCCGAAAATCTCGAGAAAACTACTTCGACTACCACTTTTGTACACTTGCCTATAGCAGACGTGGCTACTTTCTGGCGTAGGCCTAGTTGGCAAGATGAATGCCATATCAACACTGCTCAAAAGCAACGATTTACCCGGCGTCATTGTCCCTATTTTTGCTGGGAGTACTTGCCTTCCCTTTTCAGCATCCATCTATAGACCTACTCTAACTCGGCTGTCGTATTCCAGGAAAGTATTCGAGACAAATAGTTTAAAGGAATTTTTCTTTGGATGTTGCCAACTTGGAGATGTTCTAGAACACTCATTCAAGACATTTTAATTTTAGCAATCGATGGTAACCGTTATCAATATCCAATGATGTAGTTTATTTATAAAAACGCGCCCGGGGACCAAACTACGTACACGGATGCCCGCTTGGCCTTAGAAAATCTATATTATATATACAAGAAACTTAAGTCTATTGATTTCCTTTTAAAAGCATGTTGCCCTGTGGGGGAGGTTATCAGACCGAGTGAAACACTAGAGCAATGCCGAACATCTGAGGGCCAGTGTCAGAAGCATCGTCACAGTCGCAGTGTAGAAAGGACCACCGGACAAAGAATTAGATCTATGTGCAACAACAAATCCCTCTTGGGGAAGCTAAAAGAAAGTCTTAGTGCCGAAGTGTGGGCCAATATCATCATGGTCCAGGTTGAGGTGGTTGCAATGACCAGCTGCCGCATTTCAGGCCTACTGTGCATCGATACGTGCACGTTCCTACGTTCGCGGTGCATATAACATTGCACTCCGTCGATGCACACGACGGTCGTTTGTGGGTATCCGGAAAGCTTTGAATCGGCCCTCTTGGGGAAGTCTAAAGGAAAGTCATGTCAAGTGCGGGCCAACATCATCATGGTCCAGGTTGAGGTTATCGCTGTCGTATTTTAGGCTTGCTGTACATCGATACGTGCATGTTCGTACGTTGGCGGTGCCTATGACAGTGCACTCCATCGAAGCACACGACGACGGTCATGTGGGATACCATCTGGACACCTTTGAATCGGCCCCAGCTATCGAATCCTTATATAGGCCCAGCTGAAATACGTGGCCAGGGAAGTCGAGATGTAACTATTTTAAAACTGTTTGAAGTGTATGAATAAGTAAACTCCAGATAATATAACTAAGAATAACAAGTGTCGTGTGGCAATGTACTGAGGAAAAGTCGGCGAGACAATGCATTCTGTCTTTATCTCGACGGATAAAATATGAGATAGCATATTATGCTATCAAAGAAGAGTCGTACACTGATATCAAGTTTGATTTTATGTTGGTGCATTTTGCATCAGTGTAAAACATGTAAGTTTCGTGGTCACCGCTGTTACATGTAGGTATTACTTGAAGCCGGTCACAGGCTGGCGGCATGTCGGCAAAGGTGACCCGTTTGGAGTTTTATGAAAACACTATAAAGCTTCTTCCTGAGAGTTTTCGCCGCTCGAAGGGGAGCGATAGCTGGTCCCTGGACTACTGAAAATAAAGTGGTCCAAAATTAGCACAAACAAAGGCCACCGGTATGTCACCGACTTGAACGGTGGGAACTGCCCTCTCGGTCATATCTGCCTTCATGAATGTCAACTTTGAACCATAAACATTGGTCCAACGGTCTCACTAGCCCTGGGCATTGGCCATAGCCGGCGGAGGCAATCAAACCAGGGGCCCATGATTACATGTTGTTGGTATACCCTCGGGTTAGGCACGCTCATACGTCCCCTCCCGGTCCTACGCCCACAGTCACAGAGTCCCACGCCAAGAAAATTACTGACATTTGATCCTTGGGCCGCGACGTGAACGCAATCCTGCCGGTTGTGTAAGGAGGGTGGGGTGGGTCATAGGGATGATATTCTCAGCGAGTTATTAATTATCATCCTCTTTGCCCTGACGTATATGTTATTTAATATCCTTGTTTTTGCATGGTCCGTATAGCCCGGGGTCTGGCGGAAAAAGGTTTTCCTTGATGAACGTCTGCGACGTGGCCGATCCCCTCTCTCCCAGAATTCTACCATTCTGCTCTTTCCTACGTCGTTCAGGCCTGGTCGAATGATAGCGAAATTGAATCAAGTATTAACCAGGGGCGACCGCCACGAAACCACGATAGCACAAACAGGGCCTAACAGAGAAATTCTGTAATGGTAAAAGCCATTGCATACCTCTCTGTTAGGCACTGTTAGTGCTATCGGAGTTTCGTGACGGCCCGCCCAGGCTAAAACGACTTTCATCTGATTCAAACGTAGGTGTTGTGCACGTTTCAACCCAGAAAACCAAGGGGGTCGATTGTCGTCGTTGTGGTGGTAATTGAAAAGTTCACAATTTCCGCTGTTGTAGAAGAACGGTGACGTGACCATGGTCGACGTTGTCCTGTACATTCTACATGTAACTTCCGGCTGTGTTACCAATACGTCGGGAAATTTCGTTCTAAAATTCGAACTACATGTATTAAAAAGCTATTGATATCAGTTAAAACTGGAACCTTCTTTTCCTTCAGTCTACAAATTCAGACATCCAAGACCCTATGCATATGCGTGTATAATGCACAACGTACATGTATACAACGTTACTTCAGCATTGTCCTGCATCTGTCTCTAAGTAGTCCATCTGTCGATGTTACCATTTGATTTCTTAAGACCGGATCAGCTAATGGGTCTATTCTCGAAGTGCAGAGAACGTTTCCTTCAGTTAATCCTATCGATCAGAAGATTGCAGATTGATGTCAACTGCGCCTGAAGACAGTAAGCTCGGTGAGGGTATGTCTATCAGGGTACAGTTAACCCCTAACCGTACCTTAGAGGCTGGGAAGACATTCAAGTCGATACATCGCTGTCGTATGGTTTTAATCGTAACCTTATCAACTCAGGTAATACAATCTTCTTGATCAAAGGTTTGAAAACTGTTTACATCATTGAATTTAGTTGGGTGGGAAAGTCGACGCAGTCTCAACGTCGTTCTGGGAACTTTTCTTCAATTCTGACCTGTGGTGACGTAGGTTGTTTTGTGGAATAGTAGGCAGACGTACCAGCATTCGTCGTTTCTTTCACTGCAGAATCTTTTTTTTTATTTGGGGGTGGGGAGGCTCATAGAAATCTGAGACAATATCAACACGAAGATAGATTTGAAATAATTTATACATACAATTAATTTATTCAATATCTCCACTAGAATATCTTCCTTTATCCACATGAAATAATTAAATGATGATAAGACTTTGTCACATTATATACAAACGGTGGCCAGTAATGTCCAACACAAAATATGAAGAAATTGATGACAAAAAGAGTCGTCAATTTGACCGACAGATCTGTAACACGCTTCAGGATTCGGTAGACTTGGTCCGAGTGCCGATAACAACAACAATCGGATTATTCACGTGCCTCAAATAATGGGCCTATATCAGTTAGCTCGTCATCATCACCAGCAAGTTATACTGCCCGAGTAAGGTAGCAAGTTGGAAGGTTGTGATAAAACTTTTGTATCTATACAGGTACGAGTAGGCCTATACCACCTATTGTTTAAAAAGCCATGTAGGCCGGAAGATGATTGTTTCACTTCATTATCCTTGGCTGTCTTATGGCAAAACTAATCAAACGTTGCGAACTTGGGCATGAATAGACTGAGTAAATGCTTTTACTTGGTTTCTGCTGTGCAAATGCAGGTTTTTCCCAAACAAACTAGAGTAAAAGCATTAAGTAAACGTTACTGAATCTCACCCAACAAAAAGGTTATAGAACATTAAAGTAACTTCTTGAATACATTCAATTCAAACGGTCAACGGCTGCAAAAATGAACTAGGATCCTCTTATTGTATACTGCTGTCTGCGTCTTCAAAAAGAATGACAAGATAAGATGATACCAATGGCGTCAGTGGCGAGGAAAAATGTCACCGAGCAAATGGAAGTTGTTTCAATATCAGTCTTTATGGTACTATTATATCACATACATTCACAGAAGATTCAACAAATTAGTGGTGTGAGTATTGTTTTACAAGAATATCTTAAGAATATTGAGAGGAATAATTCGTTACCATCACGCCAGGATTGCTTGTCATTATGGTATTATTGCGTCGGAGGAAAGATGCAGTTGCCATAATAGTTGTATGTATAATCATAACTATACTAAATGTTCTTATGGCAATATAGTGTTTACTGCTTTTATAGCCAGCAAAATATTCGCCAAGTTGTAAAGCTCACAAAACACATGGAAGGCAAGAAAACGTAAGAAATGCGTGGATTACCTGTTAAATTTGGTAAAGGTAATTAACCTTGGCTTTAGTAATGGTAAGGAATGATTCCTCCTATTCAGTGAGTGTCATACTTAAACAACACGATATCCAAAAAGGGTGAATCTCATAGGCACAGTATATAGCTGTAATAACGACCAGGAAACCGTACGCAACTCCGGAACGTCAGTTGGTTGTGGTGGCCCACATGGCCGACGGCGGGAAATAGACACATGAATGAAAATACGAATTTGGAGCAGTCTGCCTGTCCGCCCCTGAGCCAACTCTCCCGTCTGTTTAATCCTTAGCTTGGTACGTTTGTAAATCATCATCCGACAGATACACTAACAGGATCATTATTTGTACACACTCAGAATGTCGACGCCTCTGTTAACTACCAGAACATACGAACAACACATCCAATCTATAATCAGTAAAGATTAGCGTCTCTCGCACCGTCAAATCAACATGACGTCATAAACGTAGCACTTAAAAAGCGTCACACTTAGCACACGCTGAGTGGATGAAATCCTTGACGTCATAAGTCAAGATGAACCTCATTGGCTATGAGGTCGATGACGTCATTGAATCCTTCCGTTTAGCTACATGCTGACTGGACTAGATAAGTCCGAAGGTGAGGCTGGGAATTCCGAGCAAATAGAATCGGGCCCAAGATTGGAATCGTCTTCACCCCAGCCGTAATCTCCTCCACTCGATGATGGCCGGTCGAAGGAGTGAACCTAAAACGAGAAAATAAACCGTTGGTGAGTTGTTTGTCAAAAACATTCAATACGTGGTGTCAGTACTCATTTGACGGCCACCGCCATCTTGGATTTTTTGCAAACTGTACATGCGCAGTTACATCTGGTGAGCAAATTCGTATCTCTCGACCAATCATATGCGTTGGTTTGCCCACAGATAAGTGCGCGCGCACAAAATCTTCGTAGAAACCAAGATGGCGGCCCCGTCAAAACGGTGAAAAGGAAAGTGCATCCGACAAGGTAAACGAAACGCAGGAAATTTCAAAATAGTACCGATGTCACTGAAAACTGAAAGCTTTTGATGAAATATGTAGCTGGCCCTGTCTGGTTGTCGGCAGACCATGTTCACACGAACTTCTGCTTCTCAGAAACACGTCACGAGACACGCATTCAGGTGAATTTGAGAGTGAATGCACAACTAATTGCGACTTTTAGTTTCACAATTCTTTGGAAGAAAACAAAAGAAAATCTCGAAAACCGAAGCAGACACTTTCCATTGTTCTCGTACAAACACGTTTCATCAATATTTCAGACGAGAATTCGCAAATGATGGGACAGCGAAACCTGTCATCGTTATGTCAAGTCAAAACATTCTCTGGGATAAGCTTGCCTTGAGGCCAGATCGATAGGACTTTGGTTAATCCTGTTTGAGGAGACAGTGCACATGGATCGATAGGTGGCTGATTCAGCATAGCTTAGTGCTCAAGAAGAAGGTGAAGATAGTTAGGTGAAATGAACACTGCTAGAATACTTTAAATGGACAGTAACCATTTGATTCCTAGACACATGAGGTCAAACCTGGAAGAGATCTGTGAAACTCCCAAGTTTCATGGCTTCATGTGCAGCAGTAGAATCGGAAAGAATCTTTCTTAAGTTGCATTATGGTAGGAAAATCTAGATAGGCATATTGATGTATTTTTAATGGAGCAAGTCCCGGGGATATAACCTATAACGCCATCGGCATGTCAATGAATGACCATCCAGAATCGTCGAGAAAGTTCTAGAAGTGAATCAACGTTTTTCATAGGTCTGTAAACGATGACGTGTACCGTCGACATGAGCATCGAATTTTTGTCCTTTTTTTCCAATATCAAACATATGCCTATTTTTTATATAAAGGGATCGCTGTGTTTTTCAGGAAAACGATGCTATCATAGAAATAAAAAATTGAAAAATTGAAAAACTCCATCTCTTTCCTATTTCCTCGTTCTTTGACCTCGTGCACTCTCCATCCTGTTTCAATTACCTTCTTACTTAAAAACGTTATGAATATTTCATGAAGTAAAAAGCCATTTGAACAAAATCTTTTCCCCGCGTATGAGACCTTGGGTAAAGAACAAAAGGCTGAGACATCCATTAAGGATAAATTCGACAGGTATATATAAAGCCGGCTTTTGCATATCTGCTACAAAAGCAATTCTCAATCCCGTTAATGCAATTTTTGTGGAACAGCTCAACAATGTTGTAAAGGTTATCAGAAATCTACGAGAGTCACCATGCCGAGAGCAAAAAAATCTATAGATATCTGATACACCTCAGGTGAAAAAATACTTCACTTTCAAAAAGAGTGCGCGATCAGGTCGAGAAGATGAAAAAAGGAGAAAAAGATTCGAGTGAAGGGAAGCGAAGACAAAAATGCAGCTGTTGAGATGTTTTTGTCGTGAATGTTTTTCGATTCTGAATTACATGTATCTAGTCGTTTTTTTTGCCTTTGCTTTTTATCTTCAGTTATAGAATTGATTCCAGGTAAATGCTTTATTAAGATACCCCAAAATACTAACTGATACAAGGAACCGCCTCCCTTTACAGTCACCAAATGTCGAACTAAACTTAGGCGAAAACATGCGATCGTAAAGAGGACGCTGAGTCGTCTCCTGCAATGTTGCTGAAATGTACAATGTAAATTAGGCAGAATTCACTTCAGTACATGACCCAGAACATGATTTGGTTCACCTTTCTGCTAGGTTACATTATAATACAAGCATCGGCAGAAGAAAATGAATATCATCAACATCATACACGGTGTAAAAAAACTGTTGAAGAAGTTATTCTCATATACACATACCGCTGACGGCAAAGGAGACTGTTCGTTTCCAGTTCTTAACTAAAGTAAACCAAAGATATACTGTGCATAATAAGGCATATGATTGACGGATGCCCGGAGGGTAAGGAAGTAAGTTTTACATATAAACAACAAACAGAAAAATGTAAACACCAGTCAACAGTAGCAGCAAATTGGTAATGATTTACGGGTTTCGACGCCAGGAATTTGACTTTGACGTGTTCTGTATATATGTGTGTACTCAATACAGTGTCTGCCGTGCACTCCACATCTATATGCATTTACATGTACATGTACATTACAAAACGTACCTTGAGTCAGAGACTGAGTTGCCTCTCGTCAGGTAATTCAAATTAACAGTTCTTTCGTGAAGAGTAGGCCTACTACTTCAGCAATACTTGGGGTGATTTTCTTTCGCCTTGTTCTACAGTATAACATAGTAGGCCTGTATGTATGTACAGAGGAGAGCCGGCTCCTTTGGGAAACCATGTTATTACATCCTCCAAAGACAGAACTGATATAGTTCTTGATAATGATAATGCCTAAGAAATCGTCTGGATTGTCAAAGAAAGCAAGTTTCATATACGTATATCAATGTACATGTACACGTATGTGTATCAAGGAAGTACATGTAATGGGTCATATGAATAAAGACTAGCACATGCTTTTACTTCAGATTTGTTCAGCATTGCCTAGTGCATTTGTATTGAAAAATTCAAGTAAAAGCGTTTACTAGTCTTTATTCATATGACCCAATGTATACTACAGTAAACTCGAGTTTAAACCACCGGTTCATTATGTTCATAAGCACACCCAAAGATGGGTCAGTTTCACCCTAGGCCTTAAGCAACTATTCATTCCATCACGTGGTTGTGATCGTACAAGCAATTCCAGCCATTCAGCGTAATAGTTGTTATGTTTTATTCACTCCCATTTCGACTGTGGGTGTGCTTATGAACCGGTGGTTTAAACTCGAGTTTACTGTATATTCATTTGTATATTATCAACGCAGAGTTGGGTGATTTCAAAGTTGGTGTTAACACCGTGTTTACAATGTTTTAATGCATTAAACACGGTGTTAACACCAACTTGACTTGAGTCATATCAGTCTTTGACGACCAGCTGATTTAGGGACAGAGCATTGTGCGTGCAAGTCTTTCGATGCCTTCTTACATGTAATGTACGTTGACTGATATTGTATTGCCATTGTCAGTCACAGTAAATGACGCAACCAAAGCAATCGTTCTACACCAAAACCCACATTCATAAAACTACTTAAGTCTAAGTGTGACACTTAACCTTTGTTCAACACAAATGATAAGTAGCCTATCACACTTTGACTTAAGTATGTTTATGAATATGGACCCAGAAGACTCAGAGAAAAACCCTCTCACACGTGTTATACCATTTCTGTGTGGAACAATGTTCAATATTTCTGATAAAATCCTTAGTGATGCTCAGGAATGCTTATCCTCTCCAGATCGATTAGCTGCATATTTCCTTAAAACCAAGTTTTTCTCATTTTATTGTTGAAATATTCAAATAACAACGCCGAAAGTATAATACCTCTGATAATTATTAATTATTCATCAGATATTGTTTAATTGTATTGTAAAACTTCGAATAATATCTGTTTTTATATGGACTCGGTTTCGTTTCTTGATATATTGCAATAACTGTTTTTTCCTTTATGTATTCATCTCTTGTTCAAACGGCAAAGCAGATCCGGTGTTTTTGTGCGAAAATTGGCTGGCGACATTAAGATTTGATACCAATCCATCCCAAATAGAGATTACAACAACATGTACTTTTGAAAACACTTGCACCGCCCCCGCTTTTTGGCTAAAGGTGCTTAATACAGGTCGACATTGCGTCTTGAAGCAACTAGCTTTCCAGCAATGGAAGCAACTCGGAGTGACTGATCAGTTGCCGATTTTGTCGACCTGAGCGCGCTTGCGCCTCCGAGCAACTGCCGGATCCACTCGTTGCCGCGAGTTGCCCATGTTCTACTTTTCGGAGATTTGTCTCCAGTTCTACTCAGATCCGTCGACCTGCGCCTGCTGTTCGAGGTAACTGACAGTTGCTCCGAGTTCCTCTCAATCGCTGAAATGTCGACCTGTGCGTGGTGATTTTTTGATCTGCGACGGATCCGTCGAGTTGCTTCAAGACGCGATGTCGACCTAAAGCACCTTAAAACACCGTTAAGGCCTACATACACTGAATGACAAACGTCGAAATTAGTCACTACAATTGTCCGTTCCAAAATACTTTTTGTGGAAATGTTCCATAAATGTTAAAATCTTCTGACACTTTTGTGGAGTATTTCAACATGTCGCCACATCAAGTGTTGTCGAACTGACCATAGCAGCGACTAATTTCGACTTTTGTCATTCAGTGTATGGAGGCCTTTACAAATATGACAGTGATCATCGAACGCAATGTGTTCGTGAAATAAGAAACATAAAGCAAGAAGTTGCGGTGAATATAACACCGAAACCAACCGTATGTCAGAAGCCCATGTGGTAGAAAATATGTCAGAATTCCATGTGGTGGAAGATGCTAGCTACCTTGCACCTGGCCACAGGAGGAAAAAACAGGTTGAAGAATGTGACCGTCCCTGGTTTAGGATGACGAGGGAGGGTGGATGGAACACACCTGGCCCGAAACCTCGCTCCAAGGACCACGGAGAACACCATCAGCGAACCGCTCGTGAAACAGGTGACCACAACACGCGCCATCGCTCATATTCGTAAAACAAACAAATAATCTGAAGTCAGCATCTGTATTGAACAGCTGCCGATCATAAAGACATCTTCGGTATCGATATACCCTAATAACAACCACTCCTCCGCTTGGCAGCTAACACAAGTTTACAAATTAGCCTCATCGTGTGTTTCCCCAGGAGGAGCCATCGAAACATAGGAGGCGAGCAGTTGAAACAGGCTCAACACATGTTCACCAGACTGAACAAATTTCTTCAGCTCATCACCTACAGACATCACGTTGTAGTTAGCAAAATTATGTGTAATTCGACAAACGGAGAAATGAGAGTGGGCCACTTCGGGCGAACCTTTACCAATCGTGTTGGCTATGATTGCGCTGGTGAAGCTAATGTCGTTTTACAAATACACCGGTTGATGTTGATTGATATCATACGAATTGAGGCAACTTTCGTGGAATTGGCGAGTTATCAAAACGTTCTAAACTGCCTTAACTGGTCGATCTTATGGCAGTATTAGGTGTAGGAATGGTATTAAGCATCTGCTCCTGTCTTGATGTCAAAGCATTACTCCCAAAACAGAAACTGACCGATCTCATGGCAGAACTAGCTCCGGCATCGATGCCAAAGCGTTACTGCCCAACAATGAACGACAACCGAAGCTGTCTTTGACATCAGGTACCTTTACATCGTTTCCGAGGGTTAAAGAGACGGTATTGACCTATGGTGATCTTCCAGAGATAATCACAGGAAGATATCTTGAAGTCGTCACTCTTGGAGTTCCTGTTCAGTATCACATGAACGATGTACGAAGAGTCGGCGAACTGGGGAGGATCAGCCAGCTAGAAATGCTGTGGAAAGACTTGACTTCGATCCACGGTTCTATCTGACCGGATAATGTTAGCATGCACAGTACAATAGGAGCAGTCAGCCGCGCGTATTGCCAAAAGACGGCAGCACAGTTCTAGCGGACCAATGCAAAAGAAACTTCTCTTGATTGGTGCTCAATCAGGAATGAATGGGTCCGCTATTTGCATTGAATTGGACCGTGGTGACACCTATTGGTCAAATCGCTGACCGCTCCTATAATTAGTTTACCATCTTGAATATTAAAAAAAATGTTTTCAGGTTCATTTCGTCAGAAATAAACAATAAATAAGCAGAAATTGTTTGTTGAATAAGTCAAATGGTCAGAATATCAAATACCTCCGGCACATTTTGAGAAAGTCGCCCACGTAGCTAGAGTGCTGTTGTTTCATTCTTTCCTTTTAAATTCGTGTTGAACAGCACATTTTTCCAATCCAGTAGACTGTAACAGTTACATTCTGAAAATTCTGCAGATTACGTTCGTAAAATCGCCCATGGCTTTACCACAGTTTTGATACTTTTTACTGGTTTATTTTTAAAGAGGGACAACGGAACCCCCGTGGGAAAATGGTTTTGTGTGCCATGCTGCTGCTATCGCATGCGACTATCATTTTTCTTTGAAGCTTTATCTGCTCAGTTACCTTCCAAACAGGATTACACGGTTTCGTGCGCCCAGCTATTATCAGTTTTGCATCGATCTGGTTTTAACATTTGAACGCCGTCGTGGCAGTGACTATCAATACTATTATATCAATAATTTAGAGCCATCCCTACACACAGGAGTATAGAGTTAGGCCAGAGAAATTTTATTCTGATGGTGAACATCCTCAACCAGTGAAAACACAAGATGATCAGGCTGATTCAGTGTGATCTTCTCTTTTTACGGCCCCATCATAACTCTTACAAAGAGCTCTTGGGAAGGTCCTTGACTAGGCCCTATTCCTTGTTCCCTCCGTGCTGTTGCTGGGACCAATAAAGGGTCAATGACTCTGGTTGCGTCTCACCTCGGCCCCGTTCCGACTCAACGTTTTCATTTTTACAAATCTATTACCCCAAAACAGGAGACCAAAAACTCGTACTGAATGGGACATCTGAATATCTCACAGAAGCTAGTACGGCAACGGCGGACATGCACCTATCGCTCAGACCTCAGGAAGAATTGATGATGTTGAGTTCCTTTGGGAAAAACATTGTCAGCTCGGACCAAGATGCCGCCGAATCAGAGAATTGCCTTGCCCTTGCCTGATGCGCATTGGTTGTGAAAGCTGTGCCCAGCTCAAGTTAGCTTAGCGCTGACGGATGGATGTGAATTATTCAGCATTTCCTAATCTGATTCTGTGTACCTGTGCAAGGCGCAATCACACTGCATCCAACTTAATATTGCATGAGGATCATCTGGCCCGATGACGTCGACAGTCCCACACTCTTAGCCGAAAAGGTTCTTTGGTGCTACACCAGGAGAACCCTCTGATTTAAGAACCCTCGGGTTGTTTAAGAACCCCTAGAGGTTCCAGATAGAACCTTTCCCTCAGAAAAGGGTTCTAACTGGAACCTTTATGGGTTCTTTGGCGACAGAAAGGTTCTATATGGAACCCTTTCGGGTTCTTTACAGAAGGTTCTATATAGAACCTTGGGGTTCCTCTGGTGTAGCACAAAGAACCCCTAAAGAACCTTTTGGGCTAAGAGTGCAACATGCTGCTGTCAAAATCCTGACAGTATCTTTCACTGTTGGACAGATATTTTGACGACCATGTCACCTGACACGAAGTGGTATCCAGAACTCACTGCTTCTGGCCTTAGTGATCCTTTTAGCAGAGTCAATCTTTAAGAAAATTGTTATTATGAGACCAGTCTACCAGGAAAAGTGATTTTCCATCAGGGGTCGACAAACGTTGCCGTCCTTGCAGTGTGCTATCGTAAGTAACGTTCCTCGTAGGGACCGAAAACGGACCTTGCCATCCCTACATGTCATTTGCTGTTTGCGCCAATCGAGCCACCGGCAACCTGCACATCTCCAGCTAATGGGAAGCAGCAGGATGGTCGGTGGTCGTCGCCCGAGGCTGACTACATGTCTGACCGCATCATCGTCAACTATCGATATCTCCACCGATAATTTGTCGATAATCTTATCACTATTACGACTGGCCATGCCTTGAGATGGCCAGTTGTGGGTCGACCACTCTGCTGTCATTGACTGATACTGATACAGTATGGTAACTCAGCAAGTGCAGTGGTATATTGGTACATGTACACCAACTCCTGCAATATGGTCAGGTAAGCGGACTGGACTGGTCATGCAGCATCGGATTAAAATCTAATTCCGAACAACGGCTGTCACGTTTGACACTTTAATAGAGTGATCGCCAATAACACAGCTTAGTCAATTGGAAACTAAAACCTGACAATAGACCAACAGGCCGTAAGGTCTCGTAATCAGCAATCACGTCCTAAACTCTGCATGTCATTGGTCGGCATAATGTTCTTTTACATAATAACTACGAGTGGGATGAGCCTGACTATTCTTAGTTGACCGCTTAGATGTGAAAGTCCGGTATAACCGTCTATTTCAGTCCCAAGCACGGCTTTCTCACTCAAAATTTTCTTCATAAACAATGCAGCTGAGTCATTACACGTTTGCATCTCAAAAAATAAAACAAGACGGCAGAGAATTGTCATCCTGCATTGAATAATGCAGACAATGGTACCTTGGCATAAAGTAACGTTCAGCTTATCGCTACCGCTCTACGCCGCCATGTTTAAAAATGCATCAAGCTTATATAAAATATGGAATAGCACGCTAGTCGGCTGCAGGCGCGGAACGATGCACATCGACAGCAGCAGATCTAAAATGCGGTCAAAGAACTGCAGCCTCACTGCTATCGTCAGTTTTCTTTATGTAAACACCGACGAAAAGTCGGCGCACTATAACAAAACGAAACAATAAATTTGATAAAATTACCCTCGGGTCATCACGGATTTTACATCCGGGTACTAATCGATTTCAATGAAATTTCAAATGCGGTGCAATCAAAAATAGAATTTTTCAATATTATCTCAGAAATTTGGTTTCCGTATCGTCGATTCTTGGCAATGACTCTAGGCCTTATCCGATTTGATTGTCAAAACACCATTAACGTTTGCTGCACTTTTGTTCTATGCGTAGGCCTATTCATAAAACAGAATTTGTATAGAAAAGAATGATTTCTGCAAACTGCCTCAATTATATTCACTTTTTTGAACACATTCCTACAGTCACAATGATGGTTTCACTTCCATGATGAATCTGTACTCTCTCACAATATAACGTCTGATTATTTCAACGACACATCATATAAAAAGTGTTTACGAAATGGTTAGACAACGATTAACACTGTGTTGCATTCTATAATTGGTACAAGAAAATGTTGATGGTATTTCATTTTTTGACATGGATGTCGATAATAACGTTAAAAAGAAAACATCAAAGACCGGTATACTCAAGACACAATTTTGCAATCTTTATATCCGCATCTTTCAAGGCGATTCTACCTCATGTTGTGGGCCGCTGGTGCATGAACTTGAGAATATTATTTAAGACTACTTCCATTTTCATTCGGGTTCGAACCCACCAAATAGAGACGTAACACAGTGCGAGACAGACACCAAAGTAAAACCCAATACCACAGTGTGTACAGAGCTTTGAGAGTGAAACAAAAGAGCAAAAGCCGCAACAAATCTGACTTGGTGAACTGAGGCAAATCAAGTTGTTTCAAAGAGGCGAAAGTCGTTGCAATGGTCAAGGCCGTGTATTATAGTGACGTTACGTGAACTATGGCACTTGACATGAGAAGTTTCCCGATCAACACAGCCGATAACTACAGGCCGCCGCCGCCATCTTGGTCGTCGCCGCCATTTTGTTGACAGCGACACCTATATTCGGACAACGCCCTCTAGCGACCAACGTTGAAGGTCGGGGTGCAACTAATAACTTCATTTACCGTGTATTGTGTCTTGCAAGGGCCTGCATGACTTTACAGGGTTACGACAGCATCGTCGTCATCAGAAGTGTCTACAAAGCTGCTCACCAGTTGTTGGAACGGAGGCTGTTCTATTTCGCTCTGCATGGCGAACTCGCTGAGGGCCTTCCACGGCGGCTGGTAGCTCTGTACCTCGACTTGTTGGCCTTGTAGGTTGCTCTCGTGGCGTACTGGACTAGATGCGACCATCGGTACTCCCTGCAGTGGTCCCTGGAGTCGGTTCCCGTTCTGAAAAACAGAAACAATGACCTGATAAGCGCAAGGGTGTCAGACACCTTTGCCAAGTTTAGATAACTCGGTTGTGGTGCTTGTACTAGAACTATGTGTAAAGCTATGAACTTGGCAATGCATGTGTGTGCTGTAACTGAAAATAAAAAAAACGACCACAGGCAGTTTGATCACAACTCGCTAAACGAATTTCTTAACCAGAGATCGGGGACTTTATCCTGGTCCTATCGTTGATTGATGACGTCGCCCCTCCCTAAGGTAATCTGTAATTCAATTATCATTTCTCTTATGAACACCACGGGGATGTTTAGAGATCTGATCCCAGAGATCCAGTTGTCGCACCAAGCCCGTGTCAATGTCAATATTCCACCTTGGCTCCGATTTCCCACTTAATTGACAATCAAATAAGTTTTGAATAAGAAGGTGGCGAAATGATGGACTTCCCTTACGGGTTCTGTGTTAGTGAAGTTTGGCTGTCATGCAGAGTGCGGGACTTGAGATAAAACTTCGATTGGTAGGACAACCAAAGAATGGAAGGGAGGTTATTACCATATAAAGAGTGTTTAACTGGTTTTGAGCGGCTATTTTCAACAAACCCGAAGACTGCAAACATAAACCAGTGTTATTTGAGTGAGGGAGGTAGGCCTTCTGTTAGGTTTAACAATAGTGCCTGTAAGCATTGTTTGTCGAGTGTTTCGGCCAAATTGTTATGCTCGAATTTACGGCTAGGTTGACGTTGTCCAAACGAAATGACAGGAGGGCATGTTGACCTAAAGTAAGTATGCACATGCCGACGAATCAACGGAAAATTAACTGGCGAGTAAAAGACGGGCTGTGACATTATTGTGATAAAAATTCTGCGACTGACTCATGCCGTAACCTGCAGTGATTTCGGTTTTCTTGCAATGTCACAGTAATCTGTGGTCGGAGTATATTGTCATGATTGCACTTCCTTTTATAATGTCACCAGTTGTATTCGTGATATTTACAAATATCTTGTGTCAGTGTGACTGTGTAAGAGACATTATGAATCGTGGCTGGTGAATGGCCTTTCATGGTGCAATAGAGTGCATTCTGATTGTTAGGCAAGGTGTTTTAATATAGTGTCGTGCTGTTATCAAATAAATGAACAAATAATTTGCCAGTATTATTTTTTTCACGATAGAGAGTACATTATTCAAAAGGAATGCAGTATACATGGTTAACAAGAGATGGGTCCAGGGCACTACAAGTACTGTTTGTCAATGATTGAACAAGTTTTTTTTGTGGTTGTACCGAGAGAAAAAAACGTCACAATACAAGAACGTTTGTAATGTGAAAAACAGAATAGCAACAAAACATTGTGGTTTTTCTCTTGACCGTTCAAATCCAACATCTAATTTTCGGACTATCATAATAAATAAGAAATTTCTTGAATCATAATATTGAGAATTTTTTAGTGAAGCATGAGACTAATGTCAATGTCTGGAAAAAATATACCGGTAATCTTTTTCACGTTTTTCCTGACACGTAGACATTAAGCTGTAACANCGACTATATGTAAGAACTTCATTGTATGACATGCGTTGATCCCTAGGCCTTACGTCACCTGTCGTCAATTTCAGATTAGGAGTGGCTCCAATGAACAGCGTTCATTGACAGTCGTCGTAATCGAGTGGAATTACAAAAAAGTAGGACTTGATCCTGTAAACACCATTGAAGTTGGTGTCCATGTTTCGACTTCACCTTTATAGGTTTCCATATCGGCGAAAATTTGAAGAGACAAGGCCTACCTTGCCGACATCAGTATCAAACCGTGGGGTAGGTGTCCATGAATATGGTTCTGTATCGCCAAAAATGAATGATAATGCTAAGATACCAAGAAGGACTAAATCCATTGTTTCATTGTAAGCTGAGCAAGTTTGCAAACAATATTACATTGGATACACCAAATAACATGTTTTATACAAATCGTCAATAGGGATTGTCTTCCGGTGCGGAGGTGCACTTGTCGCTTGACACGGTGCGGGCGGAACTGGTGCGTGGGTCTAGCGGGATGAGGCGTGCTTCGGGCTCTGGCCACCCGCCACTCGATCGATCCGTCCAGCCGCCACAGTGTGGGAAAATAGCTGCATCCGATTTATCCTACTCTCCCATGAAGGAATGGGAGATCGTTTATTAATTTTTAATACGATGTTGACAATGACCACCTCAGTATAGTAATAACACACCATCGCTGGATTCTTCAGTTCGTTCAGTCTACGTCGATGACTGATTCTTTGTTGCAATTGACAATCGTTCATGTGAAAAATAAGTAGGCTAACTGAAAATCTGACAAGATACTTGAATTGACTTCTAACTACTGTGTTTCACTAAACGAAAACATCAGCCGCAGGGATGATCTTGAGGATGGAGATTGTGACCTGAGCTGGCCAGTTACGCAGCAAGACGGCAGTTGGGCTCCTTGTCTACCGTGCGTGCCGACGCCAACATGCCCTCTCTGTCACGGAGGACACAGCAGGCGAAGTTTCCCTTTCACCGACCTCAAGTTAAGCAGATACAACTCCATCCTCTAATTACAACCTTCATTATCATCGGACAGATCGGCGCACCAGTATTCATGAGGTCGAGAGGCAGACCAAGTATTGTGAATCTCACATATGCTAGCAAGTTTCGGCAATGTATCTCCCCGTCAAGTCAGCACACTGGGAGATTCTGCGAGGATGTGGCAGACAGTAAGCACGCGAATAAGGTATAATAAGATGAACCCCCGTGGTGAGACATTGTCCCGTCTGACAACGTAAGCAGGAGGGGCGCAGCAGAGGGTTAGCGCCCGCGGCCAGGAGCCTTTGTTCTTTCTTACGCTCAATCGGCTTTTGTTGCCGGTAACAAATTTGCGCATTTTGCACGATTGATGGTTGGTGCGGGACCTGGAATAGTCGTGTGCGTCCCCCGAGGCGGGATTCGGTCGAGCGGCTTTCCCCAGCGATGTTCCACGAGAACAAAGTTCCATGACAATTCACTTTGATTGTGTTAAATTGGCTTATATCTGGTCACAACGGTTCGGGTTCGTTTCATCTCAAAGTTACAGGAGACTGACGTATCTCTGTGTACATTATCGAAATTAGCATGGAATTTTAGTCAAATTTGGTAGATATTTTTCCTGAAAAAATATTTTGTGCGGCTATCAACCAACAGTCACTTTCTGACCAAGCTGATCAACGATAGCAAAATCCTGATGAAAACCGCCGTTCTCGATCCCATAACCTCAAAATGCCACATTTGTTGAAAAACATAAGCGTTGTGTGAGCACAGTAGTGTAAGTTAGTGATGTCATCGATACAACTAATTGAAGTAAAAAACCAAATCTGTCTGCCAGAGATCGCAGCATCTTCTCTGCACAGTGCGAAGTTTATATACACACTTCTATCGTCAGATCGAATATCTGTCCAATACCTTTACCTTGTAATTGAAATGGACAAGTCGGTTATCTCTGTTGATAGCAAAGTCGAGTGTGGCTATGATTGACTGTTCACAACTTTTCACGCTTCGAATTCGACAAAAACGTATTGACGCATTTCGTCTGTCACCACTTTGGTTAGGACATGAATGAGTTAGGCCTGTTTAAGATTTGATGAGTATGATGGCATCTTCTCTATCCCACGTTCATGTAATCAATGGTAAACAAACGTGCTGGTTTTCTGATTTCCTTAGTTGTGTGTACACTAGAACTACTAACTCCCGTACATGCCATAGCGCTAGCATGCTTCGTAAGTCTTGGTTCACTGTGCAGTAACGATCCACAAATACTTTTTATCTTGTTGAGCGGAGCTGTTCGCGAACAGGCCCAATCGTAGTTTTACAAGAAGGGCATACGTCAAATCTTCAATCAGTACAGTCTCGTAGTTAACACTGTCATCTAATTAACCATGACAAGTAAAGCGTGTGGCAAACAGCACAGAGGATAAAGAAACAGGCAGAGGTCTCCATGTTCCGCTTTTTTTCTAAGATGTAGCCAAGATAATCAATCTGTACAGGCTCCAGCGATTGTTAGAAAAACCTAATTTCTGAAGGCTCCAAGCCAGTTTGGCGCAGGAATGCTGGCGTTGTACACTTGTTTAGGCCGTTCACAACTGGCAGACGCCGAGTTTGAGCAACAGACTGACTCGAGCAGACGTTGGGGAAGTCTGTCTGCGCTGTGGTGAGAGGGAGACGAGGAACGGGCGGACGAGAGTTGCACAATTAACGTGGCGTCATTCCACCATGGGAGACGCGATCTGGACCACTTGGACTCAGGTTTCTCTTCACCATTGTTTATGGTTTCTGCAGCAGCGTGGGATGCAGGTGATTGAAAACACGGCCCATGGGGAGGCAGGATGCATGGCTCCATGTCTCCGCTGTCTTCATTCACAAGATGGGTGACCTTGTCTATTTCATCCCAGTACAGGCTACAATGGCTTTGATCATGACGGTGAACATCGTCCAACAACGGGACAGCGACAAAACAAAGCCAAAAGTCATCGAACAAGAATAAACGTATCCAATTGGACACAAACGCATTCTTTATATCAATACGGAGGTTTAGAAATCAAACGATAAACGAAAACGTTAACGACGACATTATTTTTGTACCGAAAATGCAATCAAAATCTAAAGTGTAGAATGAAAAATAACGTTGACGTAGGCTAAAGTTTCCGTTTATCGTAACGCATCCCAGAAGAATAGGGGACGCCCACGCTTGATCACTCCGTACCAAAAGACTTATAGCATGAGGTAGTACACTCATGAAAGAAATGAACTTTGCAACCACTGTGGCCATGACCATGGCTTGAGGGGACGAAATCCCTGTCAGAACTGCCTGATGTCAGTGAACGGCTTAAGCTCATCAGCCTCCCAAACAGATATGAAGATACCCTACAGGGAAGCGCTGTAGCAGTGCTGCTGCTGCTGCTGGCGATTGAACCTGTCAGACAGATGAAGTATCCGTTCTTCACGTATCTTCGCCACCACGTTATCTTATCCGCTCTCAATAGTTGTGGCTGCATGCTTGACTTCAGGCATAAACGTTTACTGTCACTTTTCACTACATCATTAACCATTGATACGTCGGAACATTATCAACGATATTGATGTGTGACGGTCTGGTGGACAACACCACGACGGGAGACCGTCGCGAGCTCGTTCGATCGTGTACAGTCGTCGTCATGACTGTACAATGGGGTCTGACGATAGACCACCATCTTCCAAACCGATGTGCTATCACAATCACAACCCTAACCCTAACCCTAACCATCACCATAGGTGGGCCTCGGCGTATACCGTCTTTTCACAAAAGAAGTCATTTTCATGAACACAAACCATGAACGCCTATAGCGGGGAATCCACCCGTGATTTTCAACCTGATTTTGCTTTGCGACTTGGTTTCGTTGCAACTGGGCATTCGGTCGCCGTAGTGGACTCCGCAATGGCGAAGATGTGATCAATTTCAGGTCGGCGACCGGTATCAGTTCCTCGCGGTCGTATTCAATCGCAGGTAGCAGGTTACAAAGCATGAGTCGCAAAGCAGAAAATCAGCAGTGGATTCCTAGCTTACACAATCACCAACTGTAAACTCCAACCAATCGGCTGTCACTGCTGATGCTTTCATAGAGTGAAAACAATTGACAACAATAACTTAATAAGTTATTCAATTAGAATGTATAACTAATGTGAAATTGACGCCAGGCGAGCAGGGCTTAGCGCTCGTAATCGACGACCATGTCATAACGCTGCGATTACACAGAGCGAACTCTCCGTGAAGCCTTTGTTTAAGTGTTTCGTATACCTCCATGTAATCGCAGCTTAAATTCTGCATTACCATTGGTCGATTTGAATTGATTCTATTGGCCCAGACAATCAATGACCTGATTGGCTTAGCCAGGACTTCGCCCTTTCGGCAGAACAGTGGAAAACCAAGTGGCTGCTTCTTTGACGACTTGTGGGTTAAACCACGTTATGACTTGATGGCAAGTCTGTGAGTCTCTGTAAGCTACTACTACTCAATCCCCTCTCCCGTATCCCGCTGCGCTCGTGGCCAGCGGCGCACGTTCGTCACTAAATCATCACTCGTTCACGGTCGAACAGCCCTGCGAACCGTACATGTGTCATTAAACCATAACACACGCATTTACAGCTTGTAAACGAAAATTTGCGAAGATACCGTGATATGTTACACCGCTTATCACGAAAGGTTCGCTTCAGCGAGCATTTATCGAAGTGAAGAAACCGAGGCGTCAGCGCATGTCATCTTGTGACCAATGCATATCGAGAAAACATCAGAGGTAGATGGAGAGCTTAGCACGGAAATACCTGACGAAGTTTGCTTTGCTGCTCCCCGTATGTTGGATCGTGCGGTACGGTATCGAAGCAGATCATGCAGGACCACCGAGTGAGATTCATGGATGAACGTTACTGTTGCATTCAGAAAGCACAACGGTGCTGTTGCTTTCAGAGCGCTCACCATTTTTTCGTGCGATGCGTCATTCGCATTGCACCGCATAGCGTATCCTTTTTTCGCGCTTGCGGTGCGGAGACTCCTTCTGCTGCTGTAGTTTCGTCATGGCACTAAGAATGAACCTTAGATTAACCTTTATCTCAAAGTATCCCGCGGTACTATCACATTTCCAAGCTGAAAATAGTCAAATTTGTCGTGTTGCTAAATACCGGGTTCAAGACCGAGAGATGCGACAATCTTTCTCAACGATAGCGTCATTAAACGCCTGATCATAGCAGTTCAGCCTTGCTTGAAAGACAGGGATAATTTGGCACAATTGCAAGCTACACTTGTAATTGCACTCTTGTCTCGGAGGTGTCGAAATCGACAGGAAATGTGCCCGGAGCCACTCGGTGATTGCATCACGTTAGTCATTGGTGAGGTGCAATTTTAGCGTCTTTGGACGAGGCAAGGGGAAATTGCCCAGCCAATTGATCCTCACGGTGAGTTTCATTTTACAGTGGTGGAGAAATAAGTTCGGTGGGGCTCCACGCATGATACAATATCAGATTCTCTGACGGCGGCTTATCTCCAAAAATTGTGACAACTTTGAGCATATTTCGTCATTTCCTGGCGATATAACGTCGCAAAATGAAGCTTTGAAGCATTTTTAGAAAGCGCTTCTTACTGAATACAGTCTTAAAGCGCTTTGCACTGGCCAGAAACCTTCGTGGGGCAGCTCATTCAGCGCATCACTTGATCCTTTCAGATCAGTTGAGAACACAAAGTAGCGACTCAGCCGGGAATCGAACCCGCGAGACCGACGATCAACCACTACGTCACCGATTCGAATTTGTCGATGTCGTATACCACCTCCCCCCCAAATTAAAAGAGGGCTTGGGACAGGTACACGTGTACCCCTGACACTGAGCTGTCAAGCCCAGACGACGCACCAGCCGCTCCATCATAATCTAGGCCCACATGAGATGAGGATGCTTCAACGCTGAATAGCATTTCATCCTCTCCGTATTCAGTGGGCGTAGCATATTGATTTTCCTGCGAGTCCTCCGAACAAAATAACACGACAGCCGATCCTGGGAAGGTGGATACATAGCGACGCGTCTACATAAAATAAACATCAAATTATTGACGGAGTAAAAAAGTATTTGGTCATTCCGGGAGAGGAAAGAGCCCTGGGTGGTAACTTTGGTGACGACATGCATGTATGGGTTGTAGCCAACATTTACTGTCCGTTCTTGCGCAACGGTGTGGCTATCGATGGTACCGTATACGTATATTTACATCGTTTTTTGTCCGTAAAAGCGTTCGCTGCTTATTTTTGCTTCCACAGTGTGGAAGCATTCAGAGCATGCAACATTCTCATTTACAATGCGATAGAGTCGTGAAAATGAGAAATATGGGAGTTTCTCTTAACATATCGATATCAATTCAAAGCTTTGCGTCAGACTGGCCTCTCGCAGAGCTTCACGTGATAGCGCGACATCTGTGACGCGTGGTCGTCGCACGTTATTTCCGTTGCACTGCTTCCTACCCAGCCGTGCGTTCGCCGTGTTAGAAAGCAAAGTTAACTCGCGTTGTGAGAAAGCCAAACCACCCATTGTGACATCCCACTCATTAAGATCGTAATTAATTAGCCAGAGTCGTATCCCTTTGTAGATGATCGATTCCGAATCTGATTAGGATGATGCCAAACAACGATTAACTTCAATTCGGATGCTGTGACAACAATGTAAATTAATTCACGTCTGACATGATCATCGGAGCGGTTAGGTGGACAATAAGAAAGATGAGGTTATTGATGGACGACTGGACAAGGGGCGGATAAAGGAAGCTTTCCAGCATCACCTCCTGGGTTCATAATCCAGATCACATCGTCCGAGTGATCGTGTTCATTGTGATCACATTGAAACAATCGACTCATCATTTCCTAACGTGTCATTAAGCGTAAACCGCGAAGACTGGTAATTCTCTACACTGCATCCTGCCCCGGTGCATCAAGGAAGAGCCATGCTGCTTTTCACGGAGAAGTTATACATGACATCGTTACTTACTTATGCTAACACGCATCAACTGCGTGCGATGTTCAGAAGAAGCTGAATTCCATGGTCATTCGATGTTTTGCTGATCATTTCTATCTACATTTTGCATGTAATTGGTGAGATCGGATCTCGAGGAGACTGTCAAAGGCTGCAATGGCAAACTATTGGACCAAAACACCATTCTAATCATGCCACGACCACACCGCACACTTGACCAACAAAACAGTGGAACATTTTGAACCTTGTTGCGATAATTTGTTATGTAAAACACAAAAGATGCCAAGTTTTGCACTGGTCAACTATGAGGTTTAGTTGGAATCGACATCACATCCTTACATAACCTTCTATTGTGAAACCAACAAAGGCTGGACAAAGCTATAATTAGAACGTCAATCTTAATCGCTGACAAAGGTATTGGATGTTCTCAGTGAGCCGGACGGCATGTGGTCAGCGCAGCTAAAACAAAGAAAGGACAGGGTGGAGGGGACAAAGCGAAGTCTTCATGCCGAACACAGTCCCTGGGGACAGGCCGTATATTCTGATGACTATACTGATAAACAGCATGCACTCTTTTCCACAGCGGGATGGGCCAGAAAAGTGTCTTTCTAACGATACGTAAAATGACATACAATAGGGAGTTTAAGAAATCAAACGATAAACGTTAACTTTACGACAACGTTATTTTTTGTACCCAAAATGCAATATATAATCTGGTGAATTCGCAGTATGAAAAATAACGTTGTCGTAAAGTTAACGTTTATCGTTTGATTTCTTAAGCTCCTTTTTGTCTTTCCAACGTAAAATGACATACAAATATGAATGCTATTGTCGACACTAAGCCACCATGGAGATAGACTGTTCTTTGGCCATGGAAACTTTTGAAGACTGAAATGAATCAAACGAAACCCACATTTCAAAATCTCATTTTGGCTGAATTCACCTGGGCAGCCAGCACTGCCCAACAGTAGAGAATTGATGATATATCTATCTCGAGTCCGTCCCCATACATCACACTACCCGATGGGCCCGTTCCACATCACGAACCAGGCTGGCTGCAGCAACGGACGATTAAATTTAGATGGAGCATCAAACATTCAGAGTCCCAGGTGATTCGGCCGCGCGGCAACTTGATAGAATCTAAAGTGTGTTTATGATGGACCAACATTTTATAGATATTTAATGAAGATATCTCGATTCTGATGTCCCTGAGGAGTGGTTAAGGCAAAACAGGCAATTTGTTGTGGTCGACCGATGCAGAATCATCTGTACATGTGCATTGTACAACTTACAGATACATGATACTTATTAATTATTCGTTATTCATTGTGTTTGATTTGATTATATCTGCACGGGGTTTGATATATTGTTCATGGAAGGTTGCTTCCATCTCATCAGCGTTGAGCTAAAGCCTCCATTTTTGCGCCATCGCGTTCGTTTCGGTAGAGGCTGCACTGAAACCGACGGTACAAATTTGACCACGGGTCCACGTAGTTGCTGGTGAATCAACAATGAGCTCGTCAGTCGACACCAATGCTATAGCTATACACTGACGGCATCCTCCCATAGCACGGCTTTGGTCTCGCTCCTCTTCATATACCATACTCGAGTGGATGAACAGGAGCGAGGTAAAACCCCTGCTGTGGGAGGATGCACTGACGGCAAGGTATGAGGTTGATTTTTTGCAGCAAGCGGGTTTGAACCGCAACAAAACCTAAGCAGAGTGAGAAATAGCTGAAGGCGAAATTGTCTGTCGGTTAAATCCTCCATCAATGTGGTGGGGTGAATACAAATGCAGAGACGCAGGACACAATGGGGGATTAAACTCAGCGTTTACAACATGACAATGAGATTTTACTGGGGTCTCGGGTGGAAAAGGTAACGGTACACTCTCCTCCCGCGGCTGACGGGTGAGAACCAAGCGTGTGGTGAGGGTGAACGCCCGGCGCTGAGCCTGTGGTCGAAGTCAGGTAACACAATCAAGACCATAAATCACTATTAACCATCGACTTATTGAATGGGTAGACAGACTCCCACACCCAGAGTGGAGTGCGAAATCATAAAAAAATCTCTACATTGTCGAATTAGCGTTCCCACATCTTGTAAAACCTCCATGCACCATTGCAGGAAACTGCGGCGATACCGCGGAGGAGAGTTCCGACCATTTTCATCATTTTCATCATTTTTCTGAGATTTTCGTGATTTTGCGTTCGGCGAGAACACTCAGAGGTTCATGTTTACAAGGACCTTACTGCCACGTCACGGTGAGTGCACCTGTGACGCACTCCTATATCGGGAGTTGGTGGATAAAATATCGAAATACAATATCTGAGACGATGAGATGAACATGCGAGATGGACAGTTTCTGCCAGCTCCTCTATATCTGTGTTGACAAGACAAGACGAGATTGGCAAATGTGGGGGTCTATTCATCGCGAAAGATCACGAATACAGTGTCACAATAGCGCCTACAGAGAAAGGTGCAGCCATCCCAGTGTGAACTTCACAACCTGAATGTACTGGCTCATATTTTAACTGTCATATAACATACTATCACGTCCTCAATGAAGTGACATTTACCGACACATTTACATGCCAAACATTTTTGAACTACAGTTGATGTTTCCAAGGAAAGTCTGATCATGGATGGTCGTGGCTGTTTTTGATAAATTTGTGCGAAAAATCTGTCTAAATCGGTGCATTCTTAAGAAAAGATTATCTAGGGGTCCTAAAAAGAACCTTTAGATGCTCGTTTGCTGTGAAACCATAGAACCCTCACTATAACGTTTGATGACAGAGCTTGCAATTGCAGGGAATTTCTCCTCTCACGAAGTAAGGGAACAAACGCGATATCTGCCTGTCGCGTCGCCCGATGGTGCGGGTAGAAAGAACACCCGCATCGGGAAGTTAGACGGGTGACATTCTGGAGGCGTCAACAGTTCTTGACAAAGGGTGAACTTCAATTGAAATACAGATGCTTCAGTTGAATGGTGCTGATTTGATTTTATCAAGCGCAAGGTGCCGAGCCAGTGCAAGAACAGACGACTGCACAAAACCATCCACGGCAAATTTGTCACAGTTTGAATAAAGTCATCAACCTGCGCTGAATCTATTTTTGGTATTGTGCAAATCCCCCCACCGCAAGAGGAAACATACCATGAGCGTAGCGGTTGGAAATTGCTGACCATCTGTGATGGTCGTCTGTTCACGTCTGTGCGCAAGCGACCCGCGTGCGCTGCCGCCTACAGCAATGAAAATCTAATCAGGCCTACCTTTTCTTGCTGTTGCTGCATCTGTTTCATCAATATACTCCGCTTTTTATCCTTGCATCGTTTGTTTTGGAACCAAACTCGTATTACTCTCGGGCTCAGCCCTGTCATTTCAACTAGTTGTTCCTTCATCAAGGCATCAGGCCTTGGGTTTGCGTTATAACACGTTCGTAACGTATGAAGCTGTTTTTCATTCAAGACTGTCCGAACGCGTGTTGTCTTCTGTTCCGTTTTGTGCACGTGCGGCCGAATACCTCCCGATCTGCTGTTTGGCATCTGTTCGGCGTGTCCTGAAAGGGGAGAAAAATACAACCGTCAGAAAACTGTGCCGTAGAAAACTAGCTTGATGTGTAGGCCTAGTCGCTTGTGTCACGAGTCAAAGAAGGTGCAAGTCAAAGGAAACCAACAATGGTAAATTGCCCGTTGAGAGCCAACTCACACTAAAAAAACTCTCATGTGGGGCAGCGCTTGTATAAGGCCTGCTTTCCATTGGCGCGTTTCCGTGCGCGGAAACGCTCGAAAGCATTGTTTGTTTCCGCTTCGTTGGTCACACGGCGCGGAAAAATACAATGCTTTCGAAGCGTTTCCGCGCACGGAAACGCGCCAATGGAAAGCAGGCCTAAAGCCTTGCGATGATCTTACTGCCCATAACTCCTCGCATGGTGGGGTTAAGAGAGTATGGCGACAAACCATGGGTAGGATATGTCAGATTGCTGATGATAAAGGGTTAAGCTTAGCACAACACCGGCCAGGCTGCAGATGCCAAATTTGATCAGAGCGACATTAATCGACACCCAGTCATGACCCGAGGTTCATAAACACTAGGATCAGCTCATTCCTAATTGTTTTAGCATCGATTTCAACTAAAGGCGAATTGCCTATAGTTAGTAATTGTCACGTCTGCTAGAAGCAACCATACCCTGTAGTACAACGCCAAGCAATATAATGTAATTGACGGATAATGTAGTTATGATTGTTTTTAATCCGATGAGGGAGGTTAGCAGGTCCTGTGCGGTCATAGAGACCAGATGCCTCGCGCCTAGGGATGTGACCGAGAGACAACCGTGGTGTGATTAGAAGATATGGCTCAGGGATACAGCGCTTCAAAACGCTGAAGGTAAACATCAGCGAATACTGAAGTTCCTTATACTTAAGAGGTACAGAAATTCAAGTATCTAAAGCATGAAATGGTAATGTCTCATGTCTAACACGAAGACAGTTCTCGAACAGTAAATAGTCCACAAATAGATAACTTCCTCCAAAAGGGTGTCAAAAGCACAAATTTCTCTTTTGTGACGCAAGTTATCAGAAAATCAAACGAAATGTTGAACTGTAAGAAGCTTTTAAGTTGTCCTATGCCGTATTGATCTCGTAATGATTCACCGACATTTTTAAAACGCGGCACTTATGATACCGTCGAGTACTTCCGCCGAGGCAATCTACTTCCGGTTTATGTAAATTCAAAACGTTTTGCTCTTTCACGCTCGTTATACCAAGGAGAAGAGTTCAATTTCAAATACAAATGGTGCCATTTTCAACTTGATTAGAAAGGAAGATTTTAGTGATGTACAGATCCATGTGACGTCATAAAAAATGGCGCCATGTGGATCTTCTTTGTGGAAGGAACATGTCAATGGTTTTTTTTTGTTGAAGGAAGATGTCAATGGTGAGATATCAAAGCACCCATCTCCGTGAGTGGACCGACATTTTACCGACGTTTCTTCACAATGTCATCGGTATGAATGTCACAACAACACGGGGAAACCGCGCTGGAGATATCTCTGCCAGTGTGCGAATCGCGGCAAATCAAACGTGGAGAAAAGGAGATAGGCCTAGAGCAGTTCTGGGCCAACAATGGCTGCAAAAGCGCAGTAAGTTATGGGGGTCACAGCTAACGATAGACGGCAGCACACCCAAAGCAGGTCCACGGGATGTCACTTTCATTTCAATAGTTTTAACAAGCAGTGACACCTATTGAGGCAGTGAGCTGTGGTCCCCATTGTCCTTCAATGGTTATAAGGCGATATATCCACTAGTGATCCGTGGGTATGGGCGATAAAGGTAACAGCTGTATCATGTACTACCAAGTACAGTGTGGACTAGAGTTCAGATACTTCAACCAGCCATACCCCCGCGGATTTTTTGCGGAAACACTGCCTTTCGCCGTTGAGGGGAGCGCATGCGTTGTTTCGAGTCCAATCACAGCAAAAACAAGAGTAGCACTATATCCTGCTGATGGTAGAATGCAGAATACGACTCGTCGGAATTTCTGCTGCCGATCTTTTCACTTCGTCTCCATTAAAATCACATTGATATTTCACCCGCATCGCTTGTTATATCTTTGTCATTGGAAGCAAAGCAACCGAAGCCACCACAAAGTCTCATTGCTGGTGAATTGACGATCTTCATGTAACAAATGATGAATCCTTTGGTATAGGAAACATGGACAATATTCCATAATCCATAAAACAGAACTACAAACACAAAATATTGATCAGTCGGCATGGCAAGAAAAACATCAAAGGCAAGCTAGGAAGCAGACGATGCCAAACCTCGCCCCAAGGGTTTGCATTATCATCTTCACGATGTCAGTTACATAGCGCTGTAACACCTGTGACGAGGTTGCCGATACAGCTTGCTGGTTTATCATCCTAATCCTATAAAGACAATGGAATCGAAGCTAAATTCGCCCTCTGTGGATCGGTGCGCTGAAATCTACATGGTTTGATATATCGTACGCGTTTAACATGCAGATGGATTCAACTTCTAAGCCGTTAAGCCTGTTCAACTCTAGCGCTGGTTCACAATTCGATTCGAAGTCGCTCTTGTCGAGCTCTGTCGAGGGCAGGTTCTTTGCTATGAGATGCTCTTTCCACAGACGCCGATTTCAGCAGTTTGTACATACCAATCCTCATACACGCGAGTTCAACTTCGCCTATCACATGCCTCTAGTGTACACTCAAGGTGACAGTACCCTTTATTGCTCACACGGTCTCCATTTATTTACCAGATTAATTTCATTTCTATATGCGGAAGAGTCAGGGAGACGGTGGTCCATTAGTGAATGAAACCCTTGAGATACCAGCGGGATCATGGAGTGACCAGATGGGGACGTGACCATGCATCTATCATCGCTTTCCTTTTGATATGCAGTGAAAATCTCTGTTATTTACTTCTGATCAATGGGAGAAATGCACACGCTGCACGCTGCATGATCCCGCCTCTTGGTACCAATGTCTTTGGGACAGAGAGGGGAGAGGCAACCTAGATTAAACGGTGAGATTTGTAGCCGATATATTTTCGACGACGACCGGAAATGACATCAACAAAATGGCGGCGATCTCCCAGGCGCCATCTTGATTAGGACAACTAGAGGCAACTGGGGTGTGTGCAGCTTGATTTGCAACGAAAGCGAAGCCGTTGCGAGCTTTGCGATTTACTTCGGCCAATTCCACCTTCCAACGTACAGTTCAATCCCAAGAAGGATTAACCACTCCTTCTATATCTCAGATACTATTTTGGTCAATGAGCCCGAGATCACACCACCAATACAAGCAAACCAGATTGTTTGTAATGAATATTTCACACACATTATTCATAGCTTTCTCCCTTGGAAATTTTACAGAAGAAGAAGAACAAACAGAACTATAGACATCATTGCCAGAAAACTGACCATGTCCCGTGCTTTGGACGTGTATCCAGCTAAATTCAAATGAACTTTTTTCTTCTTGGTTTTACAGAAAGAAATCCCTTGTCTTTATTCATGAGGCAGTAAGTCAATAGACAGATCTCCCCCCGGGAGGGTGAAGTGTGCCAATGACAAGTTGACTGAGGTCCGATATAGTATCTTCGGATTTCTTAGTCTTAACGTAAATGACATGTTATACATAAGTACGCCTAGAGAGCAAATGAATTGATGGACTCTTCATGGATTCAAATTAGAATATGACATGTATGATGATCCATGATACGAGCACACGTAACCACCGACAGCTGCAACCTTATCTGGCGTCATGCGTCCATCCTTCAAATCCAAGTTCTACATGTACATTAGAATATCTCCCCCGAAGGTGCGTAGGCCGACCTACCGAGAGGGGGCAAAAGTGATGTCAGTACCATGCGGGACATGAAACCGTCACCCGGAAGATATTTGAAAGGATATGCTCGAGCCAATTTTCCCTTTCTGTCTACCTAAAAAAGATTATACATGTAGTGAAGTTTTCTCAGAGAAATAACTTTTGACAACACCCGGCGCTACAATATCTCCTCTTGACACCGTTTAACAGATAATACTAATGGTGAGCCATGCCGAAAGGAAACAAGTTTTCCGGTCTCCAGAATCAATTAAGATATCATGATATGATTTTGATATCAAAGTGGACACCTGCTGATCATACATAGTGCTGGTTACAGGTAAACAGTTTGTCATACAACAAGTCCCTTTGAGAGCCACTGAGGCGTGGTGAATTTGACAAGAGATGAGAATTAACAATATGACATGGCTATTTTGATGATTCTATTTCCAGGTTTTACTCATAAAATCCTGCTCGTTTAGGAGAGTTCCGTGAGAAGATGCATGACAGGTATTACTTAGAGTTAGTGAATGCTATTCGATGACATAACGTCAGATAATACTATTCGATGATAACGTAAGATAATACTATTTGATGACATAACGTCAGAAAATACATGTACTATTCGATGACATAAAGTCATTTTATTCGATGGCATAACAACGTCGTTAATGCTTAATATTCGATGGCATAACCTCAGTCAATACTATTCAATGACATAACGTCAGATAATACTCTTCGATGACATAACGTCAGGTAATACTATTCGATGACATAACGTCAGGTAATACTATTCAATGACATAACGTCAGATAATACTCTTCGATGACATAACGTCAGGTAATACTATTCGATGACATAACGTCAGGTAATACTATTCGATGACATAACGTCAAAAAAACACTATTCGGTGACGTAATGTCAGGTATTATTCGATGGCATGAAACGTTCTCTTGAACTGAGGCTGTGAAGAACTGCTTGGTAACCAGCGCAAAAGATATACAGCCGGAGAAACGAAGTTTTTTCGCCAAGACCTGACGGCAACATTGATACACAAGTCAGCCAGCGTTCCTTGCAGCCGGGGATGAGCACTCACATACACACGGCCATGTCAAGGACGATAACGCACATGTTCCTGGAGAAGACAGTATCCGTCCCCGTCTAAGACTAATCCCTTCCCGGATCCCTCTCCATCAAACGCTCAAGTACGACGAAGGGATCAATAAAATCGAAAAACACAAGAAAGTGATATCAAGGCATATGCTGGGTGGGAGATCTTCAGGTTGTGTGCGAGGAGAGATGAGCGTATCATGTCTTAACTCTTTAGGATTGATTGGGCGTATTGTCTTGTGTCAGTGTGGAGTGGATTCTTCATTAGGGCCAAAGCCAAAGCCAAAGCATTGTTGGCCTAGTAAGTATGGATGAGAGACCATCCTCCATCTCATGTTCCTCAGTTGGACGGGGTCTTTTACTTGTCCTTGCCAAGGTACAAGGTGGAGGGACCACAGCTTACTGTCCCGTGTGAGGGACGTGAATTAATACACAAGGATGTTCAATCTTGCCTTTGTCGGCAAGGTCATTTTGTAGCCTATCTACAGACCGAGTGATGTTATGTCACGTTGTGGTCTGATTGTAAACTCCGCCATCTTTGGTGAGTATCAGCTAGCAGTCTTCCATTCAGCGAGTAACTGTACATACAGTGTACTTCAGTTGTTACTGGTCATCGAATTGATTCTTTTAACAAACTTAAGCGGACTGTTCCATTGCTTTCCATTGAATTCCACTGCGATAATACATCATGTTCCTCTATATTGATGTTGCTGAGTGAAAGCGTCAATGATACGCTATCACCGCATGCTCCCCCGAGAAAAAAGAAGTTGACATTTTCATAAAAGCTCACCAGTGACCACATCTAACGCCACCACCACTAAAAACCATATTTTCCCGTGGTACGAAATGCCATTAGCTAATTGATAGCCATGATTGAAGCTGTCAAAAGGTCGCCATGACATATTATAGCATGCAGAATCCTGCGTGCTTTCCGTGTACAATGGTGAGATTAATCCAGCGTTTTGCTTCTGAGCGAATCAACGTTAGAAACAGTTTGTCCTCCGAATGGCGACCAAGTGATTTGGGTGGCGGATTTCATGCTTAGCAATGTTTTGTTGACAACTTTGAGTGTCTTTCATACGAGAAAATGAAGAGAACGACAGAACTTCTGAACATCAGTTGGGCTCTGTCATTCCAAAAGAGCAAATTGAGAAGGAGTCTTCGGTCATCCTAAGAAAGGTATCAGAACGGATTCAGGCTGGCACCTGTGCAGGTTTCCAACAGCTGTGTTTGCCAAGCTGCCAAAGGAATGGTTGCTTCTTATTACTGACATCTGACATCAGAATTTCTGAAGTTCCAGATGCAGTGTTGTCAAATATATTGGGGTTTCCAGCGTCAATTCTTTCTTGAAGCCTTTTGGTGGAGCCCGGTTGTACCATTGAATGAAAGGTGAACGAAACTGTTTTTCAGGGGAGCTCAGCCTTCCTTGGAAGTTCAAGAACTAGCTGGTATAGGGTTGACGTTGTACGGTATGTCTGTAGTATCTCAAACACGCTTGAAGGATTTCAATGCAGAATGGATCGGACAGCAAAGCGAGGCGCTGTACAACTTGAGCAACATCAAAACCATGAGGGCCTAGCTTTTGTATTCTGGTCGTATATCTACATGTATTTTATGCACTGGCGTGTAAGAAGACATGGGTAGTTAAGTCTGAAGTAACAGCTGAAAAGGCAAACTGTGAGCATACAAGGATGTCATGTTCAACATGGTTAATCGTAAGTCAAGACAATGGTTTAATTTGTGATGGTTGGCCGATAGAGCCCTGCGATGTTGACGACGTGTCCCGTCTTTTGACAGTGCTTATCGTTACTGTGTATTTTGGTGATTTTCAGGTTGGTTAATCCCAAATGACGTGAACGACACGTAAGCGTACAACAAAAGACAATAGCCTACTGATTGTTTTTGCGATTCTAAAATATTGCTACGCCATTGCTTTTTTGGCCAACAAGCAGATCGGACCCAACTTGTCGGTCGCCTCCCTGTGTTTGCATGGGGGAAAGCCACCGTTGGAAATTTATTCCAGGCCGGTAGGATCAAGTGGGTAGCGAGCCATCGAGCCCCTAGAATGAGGCGTATGGCGAAGCTGATGGATGAAGTGATAACGGGGTGGGAGCTTCCCGTATTTTTCAGCTGTCACTTGATGCAGAATATTCTTGTGTATTACGCTACTGATTCGACAGATTGAAACGTCCTTTACACTCCACGACATCCAAAACACATACCAGTGTTTTGCACAGCTTCGAGATTCCCTTGAAAGTCAGATTACAACGATTGGCTGACTTTTCCCGTCACGTTTTGGGAGGCAAGGAAACGCTACTCAATACGGCAGACGTCTGTTGTCATATTTTGCGTTTTTACCCCGATCTGGTCTTACTTTTTCGGAAGGTGAAGACTTCCGTATGTGCGGTATTCCGATGTTCGGCGTGTTATGCAGGAAATCAGGAAAAAGAAGCGATTTGAAAAGACGTGAATATTCGAGGTATAAGGTGTCGGTGGACGTGTCTGGTGGCACAAAATGTATTGGTTGTTACATCTGTCGGTATGTCGTGGAGAGAACTAGGCCTGGTTCGGCCAATAAAGCTCACGACTCGGCAGCAGCATGCCATGCGACACTGAGGCGGCTGTGATGTCGCCCATCAGTTGGATAGAAGTCCTTTAGGCCTAGATACCAGAGGGTAATGGCAGACTTCGCAACCCCAACGACTCGATAAACCCAACCAACATAAGATACAGGGACCTAAAACCGGTCGACGTAACATGAAAGACATTAGGGAGTTTAAGAAATCAAACGATAAACGTTAACTTTCCGACAACGTTATTTTTCATACTGCGAATTCACCAGATTATATATTGCATTTTCGGTACAAAAAATAACGTTGTCGTAAAGTGAACGTTTATCGTTTGATTTCTTAAACTCCCTGATGACGTCCAACTTCGTGGGTCTACAAGTTGGGGAATATTCTTTCATATTCTGGTAAGGCGTTATGTTGATGTACCGTACGGAAGTTAAGCAGGAGATGGACTTTGTGACATAACAGTTGTTTTGGAATGTCATCTGTGGCGCGGCGGGTAGACGTCTGGAGAACTGCACTTGACAATGGCACACACAGTTTGTCTAGTGTCCCAGAATTTCATAGCCCTCAGAGCCGCTTACAACACCACAACTCTAGCCTTGTATATTGTGAGATCTCGGGGATTATCTCGTCACGCCATCGGCACCGTATTACGCTTACTTTTTCAATGAATTCAAAATGAATAGAAAGTGAGTTGAATTGCCGGAGACGATATTACAGTTGTATACCAACCACGGTGGCTTACCACTGGAAACTAAATGTTTTGACAATATAATTTGCCGGGCCGACATGGGAGATACCACTACTGCCCCCGGGACATAGTTACCCTCTTCTACGCTTTGTACACCAAAAACCATTGTGTATTTTATTATCATAACCAAATTCTTTTTGATAGTATTCGGATTCCGCGAACACAATCGAATGCGTGCAAAGACCACACTGACCTCAAATTGAAATAAAACGGCACATTGTGTGTTCTGCACGTTTTCCGGGCAAATTCGTCGGATTCGAGTGAGTGAATGAAATTCTCACGGTTTCCACAAAACCCCAGATATCTGATAGTGCAGCATGTTATTGTAACAGTGGTGAATGCAGTCGTGCTGCGTGCAAGGAGAGCTCAACTGCAAATTATGTCGTCAGAACGCGGATGCGTCTCGATCTGACACATGAGCGATTAAGGTTGAGTGACCTTCACCTTTCCCTTCGCTGGAAGGTCATTACCCGTGACGTCACATCGAGCTACGCAATGAATGCTGTTTCTTGCTCGGTTCGAACTGTTTTATGTCATGATAGGCAACATGTATGTACGAAATCGTGAGTATGCGGTCTTACTACGGAGGCCTAGGCGTAGGCCTACATCGCGAAAAAAACATTTGGTGCCTTATCATAGAAGATCCTCCGAGTTGGTCCTGGAAATCTTACACCTTGGGTATACTAAAATCGAGAGTGGTGTTTCCATATTCGGAAAATCTGTCAGTTCCATAACGGCCCTTTCGCTTAGAGACGGCGACGAGGTCAACGCCCGGGGGTCAAGGTCACGAGTGACGCTTGACGCTTGCAGCAGACGACACAAGCTACTCCATCTCCACTCACCTGCCAACTGTAATCCCTTATGTTCATTGTTGTTATTGTTGTTTATACTTGAAGGAGATCCGTGATTTTCCTGTCCGGAGGCCCTTTCCACGACCTCGTGGTCCGCTTTACAAAACAACCCGTCTTCCCGCAAGGCAAACTCGTCCCCAGGAATAAGTTGTCGGCTGCAGGCAACGCAACGGAAACAGTCTATATGATATATTTTATTCCGTGCTCGCATTACAAAGTCATTTTTACTGAATGCTACGCAGCATTTTGCACATTTAGTCCCGAATAACCTGCAACGGTAAAAGGAGAATTAACTTTAAAAAATGCCCAAGGCGTAACCCAGAACCAAACTGCAGTTAGTTAGGCGTCACTATGCAATGGAACCAAAAATAGTCATTGCGGTTTAGAACACGTCCAAAAATGATACGGCGGCGTTTTCATCCAGAGATTTTTCAGAAATATAGTTTCTCTACTTGTGATATTACAATATGAAAAGGAAAAGTAGGCTTTATTCGCATGCTGTGGTATTTTAAAGTGGAAAGGAAAAGTAGGTCTATTTCCGAGCTCAGGTGTACGTGTCTCTTTCAGCAATAATGATTCCGTATTGGTATTTATCGCAAAAATATAAGCCCGCCTTTGGAATTTTTGATGAAAATTGATATCAGGTTCACCTTCCGAAACAGCAAGTTTTCATCCACATGCAGTAGCACCGAAGTGCCATGGTTACATCATAATGCAAAGACCGTCACCTCACGACTGGGCGGACTCAACGAATTCTACCATGATGAACGCAACGCTATGAGTTAATAGGGAGGTTTAGAAATCAAACGATACACGTAAACTTTACGACAACGTTATTTTTTCATACTACACATTAACCAGATTTTATATTGCATTTTCGGTGCAAAATAACGTTGTTGTTTAACGTTTACGTTTATCATTTGATTTCTAAACCTCCCTAATATCTCACCAACATTAATTTATCGCGATTAACGGAAGATAGAGCGACAAACATTGTAATAGTAATCACTCGGTCGACTCAGGTGCGAGCAATCCGCCTTACAACTAAATTAAAACATAATTAACTGGACATATCAGCCGATTTGTCAGTCGCTAGACAATACTGAAGGAGATTAATATCATAGGAATCAATGGTTTTGTCCAATAAAGGGAAATCAATTTGCGTCTTTGACACGTTGGGGGCAGGCGGTGCTGAAGGACGGGAAGGATTTGCCGGGGAGATGCCGCGTCGGTTGTTGGTGAATAGCGAATAGATTTTGCAAGTTCGAACCCACCGCGGTTGTTGTTGAACTGCCAATAGTGATTATGCAAGATCGAACCCACCGCGGTTGTTGTTGAACTGCCATAGATTTTACAAGTTCGAACCCTCTGCGGTTGTTGTTGAACTGCCAACTGGATTATGCAAGATCGAATCCGCCGCGGTTGTTGTTGAACTGCCAATAGATTATGCAAGTTCGAACCCTCCGCGGTTGTTGTTGAACTGCCAATGGATTATGCAAGTTCGAACCCTCGACGGTTGTTGTTGAACTGCCAATATATTGATTATATTGAATATATAGATTATGCAAGTTCGAAACGTGAGTTGCAGTCTGGACCTAAAAGACACGGGGAGTTGAACGAGGGATTGCCTTTATTCCGATTTATTTTAACATCGTATTGATGATTTGGTTGGATTACAATGAAGTAAATGTTTATCCGCTTCAAATACTTGGTTTCTATCCTTTCACAACTTCCAATACAGCCTCATTTTGTAGTGTTTTGGATAATTGAACGATGATACAGGAAAACAAAGCCTTCAGTATACAATGATGAGCAATTCCATTAAAATGCACTTTCTCTAAAAAAGTTCAAATAGCGAAGGAGCCACTTTAATGAATTCACTGACATTGTTCGATATTTTAATATAGGAATGCCAGTGTACAAATGGATTTACTCCTCATTATCAATATGCCGTTTCACAATCCTATTAAGCTCTTCTTTTCGCTACAATATTCTTCGAAATATGTAAATAATTAATAAAGTGTTTTTGGTGATGAGCCTGGCTGTGTATTGTGTGGATGTGCTCGTGAAAATCGATCTTTTATTCCAGTTATGGATTTGGAGATCGATCTGTTTTCGTTCGGCGATTTTCTTTTCAAATGTTGGTGGTTTTTTTCGTGTCGGCTTCTCTTGTTTGGAATTACTCAACATTGCATTGATATTGATTCATCTCTCAGTTTAGATTAGTCAAATGTTCAAGGTTTGTTTCATTCAGATTACATTTATTCTTCTTTAAAATTACCTTTATTTCAAAACTGGTCAAAAACTATCGTATGTATTCTATTATGCATGTTTCCACAGACTTCTTATAGTTAGATACATGTACTCACCAACTCCTCTCTGCCTTCTACTCCTCCATAGATCTATAGTTTACTCAGTCAGTTCTACATAGATCTATAGTTGACTCTGTCAGTTCTCCATATAGATCTATGTTGGAGGAAGGTTATTCCTTCCTCCAAGGATCTATAGTTGACTCTCAGCTCAACATATAGATCTATAGTTGACTCTCAGCTCAACATATAGATCTATAGTTGACTCTCTGCTCAACATATAGATCTATAGTTGACTCTCAGCTCAACATATAGATCTATAGTTGACTCTGTCAGTTCTATGGTTGACTCTCAGTTTCTACATGCTATAGTTGACTTTGTTAGTTCTGCACATAGATTTAGTATGTAGTTGACCTTGTCAATTTTGCTTAGGCTATACCTTGTCAATTCCATGTATAGTTGTATAGACCAAACAATTCATCCAAATTGAATACGATGATTCAACAAGAGTTTTTGCTAAAACATTGATTTCGGCATTTTAAATCAAGGCCTGAGTTCAGGGTACCGTCAACAAGCTACCCACGCGAAATTTCCTCCATCCCTGGACGCATTGAACGCTGCTGGTAATGCATACCTCGAATGGAAGGTTTGGAACAGGTGAAAGTTTATCACAACCATCTTCCTGTAAATAGTTCAATACTTGCATCGGATATTCCCTTCGAACGGGATTATTTTGATTAGGGTAACAAATATCAACCAGGCATGCCAGTAAGGTGAGAGATCGTAATCCATTGCGAATGGCAATAATTCAGTTTGACGGAGGAGATCACAGAAAAATATACACCGGACTCAAATCGTGCTAACCGGCGGGGTTATTTTACGGCTCACATCCAAATTAGCCTGGGTGAACACTCATTACACCTGCCTATCTAAACACTAGCGGTGTACTGCAGACTTGCTATCATCACAACCCAGGGCGGGTTCTACCCTGTTACGACAACAAAGCTGCCACCATCCCCGGGAGTCACTGTCATCCAAATGACGGCCGACATTTGCGCTTTGATTTCTAGCGCGATGTTTTTATGACGGCATATGGCGCGAATCGGCAACGCGAGACCTCCAGCTACAAAAACGCTACAACTAGGAATCATGTCCTACGATTGTCTTGAGCAGTCAGAAGCAAGAAAATTCGCTGCAGGCATAGGCCGGGTCGTATATTGACAGAAAAGGCCAACCTATCTCGCATGTCGCAGCTGATACCAATATCCAAGGTTTTAACAACAATATTCATAACCTTAGGAGCGAGGTTGGAAACAAAATGGCCTACACAATACTCGTAAGATTGGGAGTGAGGTTGGAAACAAAAAGGCGGACACTGATTTGGGCAAAAGATGGAGTTGAGTATTCACACGTGAGAAATAGTTGGTATTCGTTCGTTTCTTTGGGATTCGGCCATCTTTTGTGCGACTGTCATGTCGGATGCGTCATCCTGTAGCATATACTTGAAATTGTGTTGTTGATACCCAGTTTAAATGCATTTTCATCGCTCATTCTTCATTCTCTTTGAGTCTAGGAATGATATACCTCAAAAGTCCCACCCGTGATCGCTTAATACCTGATTGTTTCAGGATTATATGGACAAATTCCACGTAACGCCAACTCTTTTGTCCTGTACAGATACAACTCGTGCAAATCCATTTCGTCCGAAACCACCGACTATTATTCCACGACGCACGTATCTTCAGGTGTATCCTCTAGGGAACCTAACATTCAACTCGCACCAGATGGGAAGGCCGGATCAGGAACACCATGTAATTGCAGTTTTAATTTGTCAGATTCAGACGCAACGACTGGATTATAATTCCTCATTGTCGGAAGTTAATGAAGCTCCATCCAGTACAGTATGGCGGCCGAGAGGAGCCGCGTTTTCTCATGATAGGCAACAAAGGGACGCACTTGTTGTAGGTTCCCGGAGTGTGATACCCAACTGAGAGAGACAGGTTGGATGATTTGACCCGAGGGAGATAGATTCTGCAAGGTCTGTCAAGGTCTTTGGTTTGAATCGACAACTTCATCTTCCGAATTCTGCTCATCATGTCATAACCAAGATATACAACATAGGAAAAACGTTGTTGCAACAGTATACGAGCGAAGACCGGGAGATTTCCTTCCAGGAAGTGAACGCGCCAAATTCAATACCAGTGAGCTACTGAATAATGAACCGAGTTAGAGACAAGTTTACATACGAGCTTTCACCGTGTTTGAACGAAATGAACGCAAGTGTATTTGAATTGAAAATATAGATTTACATTAAGACTTCGATCCAGTCTTTGATATAGTCTTACAGTGACTGAATGGATCAGTAGACCACCGGAGTCGTCTAGAGATCATCATGGCTGGGTTCATACCCTCAAGTCTAGAGGGAGAGATGACCATCTAATCCTCATATCTTAAAATCTTTATGAAGATTCGACAATGCCCCTTACCGGACAGATATTTCGGATTAGGCCTATACCCTTTCTCCGTTCGGGTACTGGGTTTAATTGGTGCACGTCGGAAAAGCCACTCTAATATTTCGAATGAATTCGGTGTCTCTTGTTGTTGAAGGTTTTGCAGAAGGCGACGAAGAATAAACGCAGCAATTCTTTACTACCTCACTATCAAGGACTTTTCAGGGGCGATCAAAATTGTACTTAAAGATCGAATTCTGTAAGTACTAAAGGTTTCCTTGCGAGTGGTAACTCGTTAATAAGTCAATTAAATGATGATTTTTTTAGGATTAATTACATCTTTTGTGAATCATGGAAAGACTTCGTACATCAGTCAGCAAGTCATCAAGGCGTTTCTCACTACATGTCTGTAGAAAACAAACGTATCAAAACTGTGTTCCCTTTCCTTTTTGCCGAAGTTAGCATTCTCAGCGCCCTCCGCCTCTCTTTTTCGTTTCCCTTTGGTCTAACACGTTGTATTCTTTAGCCAAGAGCATTGTATTTGAATCTACACAGTCGTATTCCTCGTTCGTGCTTAGTTTTTTCTTCGCAAGTCAGCGAACTTTTCTTTTATTTTTCTCTGTATATCGGCAGTTATGTTTTTTCTGTTCGATGCCACTCGCAGTATCAGGCTGTTACGAATCTAAAACACTTTGAAGATCGGAAGTTTTGATACTATCGACAGCTACAGAGGTGAATATCTCGATGATTCTGCCAGTTCATGTTATTCACGTGTGATAAATATTTGTCGTAGAATCCTAGCAGGTAGCTAACCTCTGCTTTCCTCTCTTGTAACGGCATAATCAGTCAGCACTAATCAGGGCCTGTTTATACAGGCCTTTACTAAATATTGGATCCGGAGCCCTCAGCAGAACATGTGTAATTCTTGAATGGCAACGAGTGTCGATTTGAACAGTAGTATACATAATATTTCGGCTACCAAGCCTAAAAACAGTAAAATATGCCTAGTTTTCCAACTAATCTACAGATTCTAACGTTGTTTTTTGACAACCCTTGCATGGTTCGCGTTTTGCTGGAACCTGCATAGGTCGATAAGTTGTTCATCGAGGCCTGCAACAATTCACGGTGGGATAAATGTTTTTCGGCGATATTTTCGTGGTTTTGGTTTCGACAAAGCACGGTTTTTTGCTCTCAGTGTTACGGTCTCGGCCAATCAGCAATATTGAGTGCATCCGTGATGTCCTGTGCACACATGACTGGCTGTTCGTGCAGTAACTCTTTTACGAACAATCGATTACAACAACGCCAGCGATTACACTAATCAAATTAAGTATTGTCAACGTATTGAAACCAATTTAATTATATTTAATTAAGTCATTTATTGTTGATGGAAACAGAATGTGGTTTGAACCTGAGATCGATCATAAAGGATGTGCATTNTCCTTTTTGCCGAAGTTAGCATTCTCAGCGCCCTCCGCCTCTCTTTTTCGTTTCCCTTTGGTCTAACACACGTTGTATTCTTTAGCCAAGAGCATTGTATTTGAATCTACACAGTCGTACATGTCGTATTCCTCTTTCGTGCTTAGTTTTTTCTTCGCAAGTCAGCGAACTTTTCTTTTATTTTTCTCTGTTTATCGGCAGTTATGTTTTTTTCTGTTCGATGCCACTCGCGGTATATCAGGCTGTTACGAATCTAAAACACTTTGAAGATCGGAAGTTTTGATACTATCGACAGCTACAGAGGTGAATATCTCGGTGATTCTGCTAGTTCATGTTATTCACGTGTGATAAATATTTGTCGTAGGATCCTAGCAGGTAGCTAACCTCTGCTTTCCTCTCTTGTAACAGCATAATCAGTCAGCACTAATCAGGCCCTGTTTATACAGGCCTTTACTAAATATTGGATCCGAGCCCTCAGCAGAACATGTGTAATTCTTGAATGGCAACGAGTGTCGATTTGAACACTTGTACATAATATTTCGGCTACCAAGTCTAAAAACAGTAGGCCTAAAATATGCCTAGTTTTCAACAAATCTACAGATTCTAACGTTGTTTTTTGACAACCCTTGCATGGTTCGCGTTTTGCTGGAACCTGCATACGTCGATAAGTTGTTCATCGAGGCCTGCAACAATTCACGGTGGGATAAATGTTTTTCGGCGATATTTTCGTGGTTTTGGTTTCGACAAAGCACGGTTTTTTGCTCTCAGTGTTACGGTCTCGGCCAATCAGCAATATTGAGTGCATCCGTGATGTCCTGTGCACACATGACTGGCTGTTCGTGCAGTAACTCTTTTACGAACAATCGATTACAACAACGCCAGCGATTACACTAATCAAATTAAGTATTGTCAACGTATTGAAACCAATTTAATTATATTTAATTAAGTCATTTATTGTTGATGGAAACAGAATGTGGTTTGAACCTGAGATCGATCATAAAGGATGTGCATTCTGATCGTGTAGAAAGACAAAAAACGTGTGCAGCGTCATCAGAATGCGATTGTAACCGACAATCTACTGAACGACGTAAACGTGCTTTGAAAGAACGGGAAAAAATCGTGGCTGCCCCGATCAACGGCAGAATTTTATGCACCCGGCGTTTTTATGGTTAGTAACTGAACGTTTTTCATTGAAACATCTACACCATATCAATAAAATTTTCTGAATTTTCAATTAATACTGACGTAACCATCGGTTGGAAAGTTCTGGAAGTTGTCGTTTTTAGTGGAGTTTCGATGTTGTGATCATGATAAAGCTTTACTTTCTCTAAAACATTAATAAGTAATACGCTGAGGGTGTTTAGCAAGCATTGTTAGTGGTATTGAAGAATGGTAGGGTAAAACAAGGCCTAGCTATCTCCTGGATTACTCATTATGAGGTCTGGGTCGTGTGAAGGATCGCGTATCGTGGAGGAAATTCGTCAAAACCTTGTAGAATCCCGTGACCCGTCCAGAAACGAAACGCAGCAGCATCGCGCCGGGTACAGCGAGACTCTCAGTCTCCTGCGGTTCCGAGCATCAATTTAGAGCTAATTAACAAATGTAAAGACTTGGTTCTTACCTTACGTAGTCCCGTTTACAATATGTTTTGCCATCTCTGACAAAGCACGTACACGTCTCGTCCAAGTACTGGTTGCAGTCGGCGCACTTGAGGCAGGCTGCGTGCCACTCCAGGTCCGGCGCCACCCTCAGGATGTACTGGTCCTGGATTTGGCTCCCGCACCCCACGCACATTGACACCCGACGCTTTTCTGAAAGTAGATGAAATTTAAAGGAACGTTAGCGCTGAGCTTTTGGTCAGCCATTTTTCAGATGTACTACCCTCAGTTAAGATTTGAACAATCATGAGTTTCCGGATCCGAAATTTCATTGCGGAAGAATGACGTTTCTATACGTTGGTCTGAAGATGCCGATATCCGGTTCGATTTTTGTTGAAATATACCCAGAAAGTGGTAAACTGGTAAGTGAATCAGACTGGACTCTGAATAAAATGCTATGGCTGGTATTCATAAAAGTTAGCAAATGCTTATACTTATGATTTGCACAGCGAGGTCCAATGTAAATGCATTAAAAACTTGAAGTAAAAGCGTTTACTAGCATTTATGAATATCAGTCCATGTCTAGAAAGAATGATACAATGTGACAGACAACATTGAAAGACATAAAATGTCCTTATTCACTGATGTCAGTTTCATACTGGGTCAAGATTTTTATTGTGATGGATTATGTAATGTTCCGACGAGCATCATGCAGCTATAAGAACNCCCCCCCCCAGATCGACGTTCGAACACAAAATGTCAACCCCCTGCGCCACTGATTTCTGTGTTCAAAATTGACATTTTTCCACAGAGTTCGCCTAGATGTATTCGCTGATTTCAGCCCTCGGTCGACCAATTAAATTCCAAGAACACAGTGCGAAAAACCAAGCGTTATACTTGGCAGTCATAAGTTGGCGTGAATCATTGAGATACACGTGTTGAAATCAGTGATGGTAACTCACCGAGAACCTACGTTTCTCTAATATCACAATCAGGATGAAGGTTTGGCTCCGCGCGGCCAGCTATTCTAAAACATGACTGAAATATCATTTTGTAGCATTTTTTGTTAAAAGTGAGTCCCATCACGATTTGAACAAAAATGAAAATAGCGTCTGTATTACTTACTATTTAATTTATTTAAGACAAGGACCGGTTTATCTGGAAAGTGGAAAAAACAAACTATTAGTTGCAAATGATTCTGGACGCGAAAGCATCGATAAGCTCTAGATCGAAAATGAAAGAAATTTCAAGCTATAATGTCATTGATTGTCCACAAGTTATTTCTTCCCGGACCGGCGCCAAAGGTTGACAGTGGTATGGCATCATATTCCAACATACATTTACCATCATTATACAATCCCAAAACCAGGTACCATGGTCAGAATTTGTTTGTTCTTCAGACCTATTAAATGTCCTGGTATACCTTCCTAACCCACCGCATGATCGGCAAACCCCGACCACAAGACATCAAACCCGCCCCAATCAGCCAATAAAGATACCGAGTGGTATTCCTTGATGTGGAGAGGAATTCCATCCAGTTCTTCCCGCCAAATTAGCAGTCAATATGCCCCCTGAGCAGTTGCATAATCCATCGCTAATAAAATCTCATAAAACTGTATAATGAGACCGTCTTGACCACGGCGGAAAGCACGTGGCGAATCTGTCTTGAAGATGATGACAGCAAGTAGGCCTATCTTGTCATCACTACATGCAATGCCGACCCTTGAAAGATAGTAAACATAAATCGTCTCCGAATTTTGCAAATTTTCGACTCCAACCGGGGTCTTCCTCAGGCACTTTCCATTTGAAATCCCAGAAGTGTTATGCTTACTATCATTTTGTGTGTCGTTTTTTTGTGCTCTATGTTGGATACCGACCCTTGAAAGCGTTGTTTAGAAAGATTGATACCGAAATCATAGATGCTGCCGTCGCTCATCTGACTTTTAAACACTCAAAAAACAAGACAACCACAGCTGAGGGGAACCAAATTAGGCCAATGATCGCTGACAGATGCTGATGGCTTTCGTTTCACATGCTTTTGGAGATCGGATCGCAAATAATGGAAAATTTGAAAGTGAGGCTTTTCTTTCTGCACATCTGTGATCTTTTGGTCCCTACCAAAGTCCTTTTTGTGTGGACTACAGAATATTTGCTACAAATACTTAGAATTTTATACGAAACTCACACATCGCATTTCAACAGGCCTTATTCCCCAAAACTCCATTTCGATTCGTACAGTTCATTACTTCTATACGAATACGGTCGTTGGGCATGTTGGAGAATCGTGTACATGCAATGGCCACCGAAGAACTAGTCTTCTAGCCTCGGGTATTGTAAATAAACGCAAAACAAACAACCCAAATTATAGAAATCACATAGCTCACTAGTCTTTTCAATGCAAGTTTAGGCGAATGCCACTGTACACAGGCCTTACGCATTGCATATTCAACTTAAGTATATAAAGTATGTATAGACATTTTCTGACGCCAGTTGATTAACAAATTCAGTTTCTGTCGTCGATCCTGATTTGTAATTCATTGATGAAAATGCCAACACCTCTGTTTCCTTGTGAAATATTAATACTCAGAGGTGAAGGGCCTAATCCGACGTTCTCCATTCTATACATGGGAATCCTTGATCCAAAGCTGTCGCCTTTGTCACTTTAGTGGTTTATAAAATAATCAGTAGTTTTCGCATCTTTAATTTGGTACCGATATGAGAACTGTTTAATTCCAACTTCTGACAGAAGCATCCGGCCAAGGCCTTTACTACGTCTTGGTTCTTTTATGAAGATTTCTTGCTGAACCGACAAGTTAAAGTGGACCCCATCAGGCCTACCCTTACATAAAGCTCATGCAGTTTGGCAGATGCTATCACCATCATATATGACGATATCAATTATTGGGTTGTTGCTCGCCTATCCACGATTCCCTAATTTAAAGCTAAACCTTTGGTTGTCAGTCTGTCACATCACAATGGTGCCTTGGGTAAGCGAACCTTCCAGTCAATATCGCTTTCTTGATAACTTACTTTACCCTTCTTCAATGCAATTACGCCACAGATATCATTATAATGATATCATAATTTTACATATATTTAATGACCGCTGCATGACAGTGACAAATTGATGGTCCGACGCTCGGTAGTCGTGACGTAATCGAAACAAACCTTAATAGGATAATTCGATATTATCAGATAAAAAAAATAAATTGCATTTAATACTCCAATAAAAAATTGACGAAACAAAATCCCTTTTCATAATCAGCCGGTCCTGATTTACATATCCGCACCGTCGCGAGGATGCTACAAATTTAATCCTAGGATGGTATTATCACCTTGACAGCATGAGGAAAGAACCGCGTCACAGTCACTCAAATGACGAGAATTTAGTCGGTGAATTTGCCGAGACACTGTTTGACAGGTAACAATACTCCTCCGCTCTGCTGCCATATGGTCTGATGTCCCGAATCCAGTAACACAGAACTTGATCATCACACACAACACCAAACATTGATAATATCCAGTGAATACAGAAGCACGTCGAAACAGCAAATTGAAGGCAATACTTACTTTTAGGTTGCGCGTCGCTCATATCGTCAATTTTTGAGGGCGAAATTTTGGCGATTTAATATTGACAACCTAAAGAGAAAATTAAGTAGCTCCTTTAGCGCACTGTCCGATTACAACTGTCTAACTCGTGGTGCACTCAATATTGTCAACACTCATATAAAATTGGTCTCTGGGAAGGGGCGGGACTTCGTTAGCTATTGGCTACCGTGAACCAGTGACGTGCGAGTCGAGGCAGGTCTTCTGTGTGGCGGCCTCTACCCATTGAGAATGGAACTAGGAATATTGTGCTCGCGGTGTCAGGGCAGCGTGTTGAGGGCCAATACTCATCCTGCATTGTGGTCGTTTGCCTTCCTCTTACAAATTTGACGGCGGGTACGACCTGGATGTAGAGTAGGACATTTGTAGTAAGATGAATCTTTCTTTGTAACATTCCTTTAATGAACCGTTACAATTGGCAAAGGCTTTTTTCTGGTCAAAGGTTCAGTAGAGACGCTGAATGTGGCTGGTTGCCTACATATATGATAGTATTATCATAATTTTTCCTTGCTCTGCCCCTTTCGTCGACGCTTGCGATGATACCAAACGGATGCCGTAAGATAATGACTACATGACTGGAGGCATTGAGTGTCGCACAGGACCGGGGCAAAAAACGAACTGAAGTGATGCGATGATAGTAGTCGATCTTTTGTCGGTCAAATGAATGTTGGCTACGACTAGACAGCAGCTCCACAAAATATTGCTGTGGAAACTAGTGACATGCATTTGTCCCATCACTAGGCCTAGCTTATAAGCTTATCTACTCTATCCAATTCAGCCGATCACGCGGAATTTGTTCGCCGAACGTAGGCGGAATCGGATGGAATATGAACAACATCTGACTTGGCTCGCGATCGTTCCTGAAAACACAAGTTATGTAATCGTCGTTGACACTTTTACTCTCCTTTTGCAGCAAAACATCTTACCCCACGCGTAGGTGATAAGTGACTGCTAACACTCGGGAAGACTGTGCAAGTAGGTGCAAGTAGTTTGGGACAGAACAAAATATAGCGCCAACAATTTTGTCGATGGTGTAAGCTATGTATTAAGAGGCTATGTAAGAGGGTAATGATAAAATGCGCTGTTGAAATCGAAATCACACGTGCGTCTACGTAGATGTGCCTAGGACAATTGTTAGTGTCCTTGTCGGGTGATATAGGTATGATCAAAAATAGATGGTATGATTCACAGTTATTATGAGGCGAGACAATAGGAGTGTACATCAATAGGAGGGCAGGTTACATTCATGTCGTTCAGCGACGACCACAAAATGCTACAGGAGTGACCTGAGGGCGGAGAAACCAGCTTCAAACCAGCCTAAAGCTGTGAAAGCAGACAGAGCCCGGAGCCCAGGGTGTTTGCTCTTGGTCTTATTTCATTTGTTCTAATACAATACTTGTCTATCATGTCGAGGGTGATAATACGGCATGTAGGCAAGGGAGGGAGGCCACATTTCATTTTCGGCCGTCTGATCTAAGTCGAAGGCATCGTCTAAACGGCCATGACGGAGAGTCCTGCAAGATCGATTGAAATAATAGGGAGGTGTAGAAATTAAACAATAAACGTAAACTTTAACGACAACGTTATTTTTGTACCGAAAATGCAATATAAAATCTGGTTAATGTGTAATGATAAATAACGTTGTCGTAAAGTTTACGTTTATCGTTTGATTTCCAAACCTCCCTATTACTGACCAGATGACCTCTTGTATCGTGATAAAATCTTTTTTTCTCGAAAAGCTGCAGAAGGCGATCATCTGATCTGACTGTTATTGTATAAGTATGACCAGATCTAGGTACATGTATTTGCTGATTGCAAATGACGTATATACGGCCTTAGTAATTAAATTATATACAGAAAAAAATAAGAAATACAAAAAAAAGAAAAGCTTCCAAAATCAGTTAAATGCATGATGGATCGACTTATGTCAAGTTTTTACACGGTATAAGTCAAGACAAGGCTTTTCTCCTAACAAAACATTTAATACCTTCTGTAGGAGCTTTTCGACGCCTTTCTCTTCTGATTATAATACAGACAGCTTTGTTCCTGTCAACAACCCTGAGAGCAAGTGTTAAATCCAATTATATACAATCTAGAACAGTTTTCGCTGCGTGGGACCGATTTATGTTAACCCTTTGATCGGTGGGCTGTTGAGGAAAGCAAGGGAAAACCCCACCAGGGGGCCTGGTAGACGGCCCTCGCTCCCCATGGGTTCCTTCAAGGTCAGATCTTGTGGCGACACCAGGAGCACCCATTGTTTTGTCAGTGTTGCCCAGTTGGATACTTCGGTGACAGTCCGATGTCCTCCATTGAACCTCTTCTTTTAGCGCGGGGTGGAAGGTTAAAGCTTCGGGCTCAGACCGGGAGGCTGCGGATTCGATTCCCGGACGAGTCGACTCCGTACTCTCAACTGGTCTGAAAGGATCAAATGACGCTGAACGAGCTGCTCCTTGAGTTCCCCAGAAAAGTTTCTGGGATAATAATGTGAAGCGCTTTGAGATTAAGCGGAAAGCCCTTTGAAAGTCTCACACTATTCTGTTATTGCGTTGGGAAGTCAGAATAAGGACAAGACGAAGAATAACGTCTCCCCCGGGCGTCTCCCTCCATCCTTTACTGCCGTTAGAGGTCGCCTGTTAGCGGTCCTAGTAACAAAATTTGACGTCACCGACGTAAGTTTTGGCCTCCACGTCATTATGGATGACGTTGTGGCGCGCACTTCCTCTCTGTGACATCATGTTCGATGACGTTCTAGGACCGCTAACTACTGGCGGCCTCTAACGGCTGGAAAGTCTCCCATTCCTCAGCCTTTTCTTTTTAACCGTTGCTTCCTCGAGGTTGGAATGACATCTAACTGACACAGTCACAACAGTGATGACCGGCTAGACCTTGGAGGTCAGGCAAGTCTAGCTTAGCTTCTTGAATTTTACAATAAAAAATGCACTAGGCATTGCTGTACAAATATGAAGTAAAAGCATTTGCCAGTCTCAATTCATATGACCCAAGGTTCGCCCTTTCCGTTGCCTCCTCGTGGGCATTTTACGGGTGATAGAGGTGTCAGTCTCTGGACATCGCCGTGGAGAATACCTTACCATAACACAGGTGCACCACATTGAACTAGGGGTGGGCCACCGGGCTATTGAGCGCAGACGAGAGCCTCGTTCCCGGCAATTTTGACGTTTCGATGGATTTCGTTGATCGGTACATGGAATGGACTGGACGAGCGTAGGTGGTGATATGTCACCATTCTAACTCCTCTTATATCAAGGAAACGTCCAAAATGTCCTGTGTCCAACTCCGAATGCCTCTGAGTGGGCCGGAGTGACATTCACTGAGACGCTGGCTAAACCACAATTTCATTGTAATGAAGGCATCAAAGTCGACTCCAAACTAACCGTAATCCACCCTCCATGACTATTGACCACGCATCGAGGAAGTCATGACAATGCCGATAGCTGTTGAAGCACTTGTGGAATTCTTGACGGAAATGGACCGTGACGAGGGTTGCATGGAAGTTGGTTGGGAGTGATGAGACTGGCTGATTTCCCAACTATGGGACAAACCGTTTCGTCTAATAGGAGCAGTCAGCCGCGCGTGTTGCCAAAAGATGATTCTAACGGACCAAAATACACAAGAAAATCCACATGATTGATGCTCGATCAAGAATGACTGGGTCCGCTATATGCATTGAATTGGGCCGTAGTGAGACTTATTGGTCAACTCACTCAACTCATCTCCTATTAATGGAAGGACACCTGTAAAAGGCGATGTTCGCACCCTGGAGAGTTAACAGCCCTGTTTCCTGGGCCCTGATAACTCATCCGATCCCAATTTGACACATGTCTATCGCACTGCTATTACATCCACGACATGATGTTCCACACGACGATCGTATCAATCAAAGGGATATTAAAATGATATTATCCTATCATAAACCAACAATCTTACACGGGTTTATTTGATAAGAACTTAACCCTGTTGTCGGACAAAGTCTACATCATGAAATAATGATACGTTATGACAAGTGGGTATCAATCACAAAATGACAAATGAAGACTTTCTTATCTCATGATATCATAACGTGACATAAAGTTACCACTAAGAAAACATCGGGTTAGAACTTCAATATTAGAACGGGAGTCGACAATCAAGAAGCAACCAACTATTACATGTACATGCTTATATCTTTCGTTGACATGAAGAATGTGTCGTATGTTCATGGTCACTGGGCAGCAGTTTGGGTTAATCCTTAAGGGCCGATTTAATAGACGTTTGCTGAGCTAACCATTGGTTGGACCAAAAATAGATAGGCATGCGAAAAGTGTACAACTAAATTTTCACCAAAAAGCCCGGTTTGGATGGATAGTAAGCGCTATACAGAGCTTAGAAAACGGCACTTTTGGTGAAAAATTTAGTTGTACATTTTTCGCATGCCTATCTATTTTTTGTGGAACCAATGGTTAGCTAAGCAAACGTCTATTAAATCGGCCCTAAATCTTATTCCTTGGAAATAACCTGTTGGTGAGTTTTAAACGTTTAAAAGGTCGCCTCGTGCCTTCACGCGTGCGTAATCATCGGACGTGTATCCTCCGCGTAATGATATAAAGTTGACCCTAGTAGTGACCTTTCCCATCAGCCAATCATTCTACTCGTTTGAGTAAGAGGTATTCTGATTGGTTTAATGTTCTTGTTTCCGAAGCTGTATATTTGTCGAGTTTTCTCATGACTCTTCCCCATCTGCCACTTTTTAGAAACACCCTGTGACGCCATCCCATCAAAGGTACATGACCGTATGACCCCAGCATCCAAACATCAAGTCACATAGTGCAACAACATAACTAATTCTCCTCCTTGTCTCCTTCTGAAACAGAGGCATTCACTAATTTACAGGAAGAGGCCATTCGTGTAACTATTGTAGAGGGCAGATCCCGACCCCTTGTGATCCGGAAAACACCACATGAAACTTTATCTGAGGGCATATGTGAAAGACGTCAATGGCGCGTGCTTTATTTCATTGTGTTCCATCCAGGCTCCGTTCCCCAGGATCACGACTAAAGTTTTATGATGGTCGCTTGACAATTAACACAGAACAATACCCGAATCTAATCAGTTGAATTTTTATTTTGATCAGTTTCAATTGGTCACGTGTCCTTGGCATGTCGTCTGCCTGGCGAAGGGTGTCCATTGTTATTTTGACGCCGGTTATTCATCGTATCTCACGGAAGTGAAGTTCTCTGGTTGGTCCATCAAGCCACAAATCAAAATATATATCCTGAAATAAGACCATAGAAAAGGAATAAATTTATTCCCTTATGATAAGACCGATGGTCATGAAATGTCGTTAAATTACTTAGCCAAATAAAATTATCTGGGAATTTGGAAGCTACACCCGCAGAAAATAGTGAGAAAACAAATATCAGAATAATAATCCTATCAGAATGGCCTTTTGCTTCTTTAACATTGGAGAAAAAGTCATCACTTTACCACATTGGTATCTTATCCACCCCAAATCAAAATTCCGAACTTTCCAAGTTTCCAGGTTTCCAACTTTCCGGGAACTACAGGCAACCTTTATATACATCAAATAAAGTATACATGTATAGGCCTATTTTTTAGATTTTGAGTGGGAGAAGCTATGAACACACTCCTCGGCATTTCACCCGACTTTACAGCCGTCCATCTCGAATCAATCCAGTCCGTTATCTCGCCACAATGTTTTCGTCGACAAACCATGTAGTTGGTCCTTCGTCACAGCGCGAGGGTTATTCAGTCGGAGCCGAGGCATATGATAAGAGGGCCGACCATATGGCTCGCCAAATGGACACCATCTGCTTCGTTTATTTCAGAACGACTACGGCGCACTCTACCCGAAGATTGTGGAATTAAAACAAGGGCGTCAACGGACCTTTTCGATAGTTTCCTGAGGAATCGGCAGGTCGATTCTCCTGGGATCGATTCCATTCTAACTTAACCGTAAGATCGAGAGATAGTTCCTGCATGTTCTACAGCACTTTTCCAAGGCATCCAGATCCTGTCAAAGGCTTCTGTTTGTGGCATGCTTCCTTTTTGACCGGAAGATCAAACCTTATGGTAAGGCACTACCAGTAGTGCCATCTATTCTAAGTTGTCTGAACGAAGGCTACGAAATGTACCCACTTTCCAGATGTTCTATTCTAAAGGTATTTCACGGCCTGTCCTCTCAAATGAAGGAGTCATTCAATTGTGTTTTACTCCAACACAGATCCTTAAAAAAACAGAATTTTCTAAGGGGGCTGTTTGGGTAAGATATATGCTCAAGTTTCTAGCCTGTGCGGTATGGACCAAGTCAGGGCGTGGCCCCCTTTCTCTACACTTTTTAGAAATTCATGTACGTACGTACAAGTCTCCACCAACAATTGATCTTCTGTGTGTTGTAATTCTGTGTGTTGTCATTATGTTTGTTCTTCGACAACAAAAATCAGGCTGCCACGTCCGCCAAATCCGTAATCTCTTAAAGCCGAACTGCACGTTCTGGAGACACTTTGAAGGTCGTTTGCATTTCTGTATACCACCACACCGCGGCGCTGTGGTGGGTTTTTGCTCATGGAATTCAGCTTTAACGCAGGAGCGAACGACTGGGGCGAAAAATACTTAGAGGTTGATGACAGAGAGTTGATAGAAGGTTCCAAAAATTCAGTACCGTTTCCAGACCTGTTCCGGGACCGACGACATAGTGGTCGCCACGGTTCCATGGTGTAATGGTTAGCACTCAGGACTCTGAATCCTGCGATCCGAGTTCAAATCTCGGTGGAACCTGTCAGTTATTTTTCATTTCTCAGTCTGTTTTTTATGCCCTTCATCTTTTTTTGGACACGGCTTCCAAAAAACCGCGGATAATTTGACCTACTTTCGCATTTTTATAACAAAAGTGAAAGAGTGAAAAGTAAACCTTATACCCTGAACGCGAATCAGTGTCGACCCTCCGCCAGTCAATGGAATGAAATAAAAATGCCGAAAGACAATCAGAAAACTGGTATTTTGTACAGAATTAACAGCTAGATACCCAAACTGGGTCTAGTTCTCAATCGATGATCCGCGGCAGGGGCGGATCCACGATTTCGGAAAAGAGGGGGCGCACTGTGCTAGAAACACTGAAATCTGCGGTGAATTTCAATGATTTGCTCCAAATTTCAGAATTTCACGGTCGATTTTACAGATTTGTTGCCCGAAAGGGGAGGCGCGCGCCGGGTGCGCTCCCCCCCGGATCCGCGCCTGCGCGGGCCACTTCTGACCTGTTCATGGATGCCATATTGAATTGACTGTACAAAAATGTATGAATGAATAATATTCCAGACCTTTCTCTATACCCTGAGATACTATATAACATAACGAAAGATGTTTTTTCAAGATTAAAAATGATTTGTTGGAGAGTATAGTTTCAATCTTTGTTTGCATGGCTCTATTCTCCTACAGGTCTTGGTTGAGAAGCAACGGTGTCCAGTTTCTTATAGTCGGCCTCACATGACATGTCTTGTTACGTTATTTGAGAATGGAGAGATACGCCCAACAGCAAGAATGGGTAATATATTCTTGCCAACAGCCATTACTAGCAATATCTGACACAAATCTGTACCACCGGCTCCATCAAAACGCCAAGCTTCTGGTTCTCAAATCTTTTGGCGTCGACATCAGCGCCAGCTACCGTCAGAAAATGGCGTTACGGATTGAAATAAGCACTGATGTCACATTCAATCAGTGGTCGTCCTCTACAGAAGTACCATCAGACGCTCTCGCAGCGTTCCGTTCCTTCATCGCGTTTTTCGGCGGCTACATCGTCATCTCCATCATAATCATCGGGATCTTTGGTAACACCGTTTCCGTGGTTATTTTTCTCCGGCAGAGACGACGCGACAGCGCGACGGCGACGTATCTCTCTGCGCTGGCGATTTCTGACCTTGGTAACTGCATTGTGGGATTGGACCTCTGGGTTCATCAAGGTCTTTATTACGTTTCTGGGTTGACCATCAACATTCCTGTTGCTTACAGCGATATCGGCTGTAAAATTCTCTCCTATGTTTGGACACAATGTGGATTTCTTTCCGCCTGGATTATCATCATGTTCTCCTTCGAGCGGGCCATTGCTGTTGTCATGCCGCTGAAAGTGGCAAGTATCATTACAAAGCCCCGACGGAAGGTTGCTTTGTGTGTTTTACTCATGACGTCATGTATCTTGTGGCTGTCGGTATTCCCTCTTTACGAACGAGTGGCCTACCCCCCTGGACAGACCGAACGGTTCGTCTGTCATGTACCGCCCACCAAAGTCCGCTGGGGTTTAATCTGTTACTACGTAGAAGTAGTAACATTCAACATGGTGCTACCTTGCATAATGCTAATAGTCCTCAACATCATTATCTTATGGGGAATAGTCAGGTCTACCAGCGTCAAATCTACAGCCTCAGAAAAGCGTTCGAAGCAAGAAACACGCACCCTGATCAACTTATTTGCCATTTCTGTGGCATATTTGTTGATTATGAGTCCATTTGTGGCAATGTGGACCTGGTTTGGGTACGAAGACCTGACCGGATTCCGAGGACGAAGTGTGGCCGAAATCAGTCTAATCTCTGAAGTTATGTTTTTCACGTCGACTTTGACGTTCGTGAACTACGGAATCAATTTTATTATTTACACTTGCTCACTTGATTTTTATCGAATGGAATTCAAACGATTATTTTGCTGCGGAGCTGTCGTTGTGAAGAACAAAAATATGATCCAATGATGGCGGGTGTGTTCGGGAAAAAAGGTGAACTGAATTCAATACAGGGCTCGTTCAAGATGGCCGACTCTTCAGTGTAGTTGAAAAGGAGGTAAGAATGGTGGTTGGGTCAGAGTCAGTGATCCGCTCCTTTGATTCCCAGGTTCTATGGGCGTATTCGAATCCCTGCACTCGTGTTGATATCAACACGAGTGCGGGATTCGAACGCCGAGAACCGACACGAGAACAGCGTTCGCGAACGAAATTTCCACTCCCCACTTTTTCGGGGGTGAAACCGAGAACACCGAGAACAAAGATGGCGGCCAATGTCATTGACGACGAAATGTCGCAAGTAAATTTCGATAAAACTTTGTGTCTTCCTTGAATATGGGACTTTCATGCCTGCAGTAGGCCTAATGTAATTTGTAATTGTGGGTATATCCGTGGATGCTGTCATGATAGGAAAAATGACCTTTCCTGCTACAAAAATCTGATTTTGCACAGGGACACAGCCCGCAGCATTACATCCGCCATGCTCAGCAACCATGGCAACGACACCCGATACCTGGCGACACGCACTTCCCTGTTCGGAACCTCAACACGCGAACACTGCACCTGGATCACTCGAGAACAGGGATTCGAATACGTCCTATGAATATGGGGGTAAGTGACAATTAGACGAATGGCGGCTCTAAGGAAGATGGAAGCCGCCATCTTGGTCGACCATCTTGAACGACGTCTGTATTCAGTTTACCGCCAACCGGTGTGTTTGGTCATGGAGCTGTCTCAATGTAGTTCCATGGTTCGGTGAAGAAATAGCCCAGGCCTTATTCAACCAAATGCATGCTGTTCATTCGCCAACTGAGTACGCCTTTTGAGTAATCATGGCGTGAGAATGGCGCGTATCACGTGCTCTTCAACTTTACCCAATCCCTCACCGATCAGTGCGATTTGTCAACAATGGGGAGCCAAGCCCACTGTCCCAATAGGTGTCACTAGTGGATATGATCCCCATTTCATTACTTTTATCCAAAAACATTCGAAAATGCGAGTCTCTGACCAACACAGCAAGAACCAAATACAGCAATCTCGTGCCGAGATGAAGTGTTCTCTAACCTACCTTTCTGTTTTCTGATATTTCATCACATGATACTTTTGTACAAGATCACAAATAATGTATGAGAGTCTGTAGTTTCAGTCTTGAGGTCTTTGTTTGCATGTCTCCGACAAGTCGTACATGTACTTCAGAACCAAGGTGTCCAGTTTCTTTTAGTCGGAGTGACAAAGGATATAAAAAGTGGGCTGATATACACTGGCAACGTCTGGTAGAAACTTGTACCACAGGGAGGTAAAAATCTGTGGACATCAGCAACAACTGCCTTCAGGAAATGGCGTTACGTATTGAAATTAGCACTGATGTCGCTTTCAACCAGTCATCATCGTCAAGAGAAGTACCATCAGACGCTCTCGCAGCGTTCCGTTCCTTCATCGCGTTTTTCGGCGGCTACATCGTCATCTCAATCATAATCATCGGGATTTTCGGCAACACCGTTTCCTTGGTTATATTTCTCCGGCAGAGACGACGCGACAGCGCGACGGCGACGTATCTCTCTGCGCTGGCGGTTTCCGACCTTGGGAATTGTATGGTTGGATTGGATCTCTGGGTTCATCAAGGTTTATACTATGTCTCTGGGTTGACCATCAACATTCCTGTTGCTTTCACCGATACTGGCTGCAAGATTCTCGCATACTTTTGGACACAATGTGGATTTCTTTCCGCCTGGATTATCATCATGTTCTCCTTCGAGCGGGCGATTGCTGTTGTCATGCCGCTGAAAGTGGCAAGTATCATTACAAAGCCGCGACGGAAGGTTGCTTTGTGTGTTTTACTCATGACGTCATGTATCTTGTGGCTGTCGGTGTTCCCTCTTTACGAACGAGTGGCCTACCCACCGGTACAAACCGAACGGTTTATCTGTCACGTACCGCCCACAAAAGTTCGCTGGGGACTAATTTGCTACTATGCAGAGGTAGTAACATTCAACATGGTGCTACCTTGCATAATGCTAATAGTCCTCAACATCATTATCTTATGGGGAATAGTCAGGTCTACCAGCGTCAAATCTACAGCCTCAGAAAAGCGTTCGAAGCAAGAAACACGCACCCTGATCAACTTATTCGCGATTTCTGTGGCATATTTGTTGATTATGAGTCCATTTGTGGCAATGTGGACCTGGTTTGGGTACGAAGACCTGACCGGATTCCGAGGACGAAATGTCGCCGAAATCAATTTAATCTCGGAAGTCATGATGTTTACATCGACCTTCACCTTTGTGAACTACGGAATTAATTTCATCATTTACACCTGTTCTCTTGATTTTTATCGAATCGAATTCAAAAGGTTATTTTGCTGCGGGGCTCTGGGTGTTAATTCCAGAAAGAACGTTCGTTAATCCATTCACCCAGATTTTATGCCGATTAGCTCTTTATTCTAAATAAACGAGGCTAATCTCTACCAAATGCTAAAGAATTACGCTGGCCAGCATTGAGCTAGGTGACAGCCATGCGTAGTTCTCCAAGCAGCTCTTTGAGAAGCCAACCAAAGTGGTCATTGGCTCATTGAATTGGCATGCCCTAGAATCAACTGACCAATCACGAGGCACTTCGGAGATTTCTTCGTCACCTGTTTAAAAATAGAATCACAGTCTCACACAAGAAAACCAGCAGACATTAAGTTTAACGAAAACGAAGCGTAATGCAAGGCTTGCGCAAGACGTTCAGTTAACTCAGCCGAGTCACGTACATGTAGGCCTATACATGACGTTCGAGTGGCTGTATTGCGTGACTCGTTTTGATATTCGCCCAATTCAGCCATGCGCGGTGTCAAGTAACGTTTTCTGCTGTTCCCCATATCCACGGGAAAGATCTGCGCACTTCCGCCGAAATAGCAACAAGAACCTCGGTCTGAAATTGAATGACGTGACGCAGAGAACCCCACGACAGTGACTTGGACGACGTTACGTCAGAGTTGACCATTGCTGAATCGCGGATTGCGTCACGTCAGCTGGTTTCAGATCGAGGTTCTTGTTGCTATTTCGGCGGAAGTGCGCAGAACTTGGAATTTGGGATTTGTCTAT
>NMRB01000270.1:104894-124365 GCA_002633025.1 Notospermus geniculatus
ACCTGGAACGCTTGATCTCTATGCCATATCGATTTCATAAAATTTAGCCGCTTCAAACACCACGAATTCGGGGGCAAACTTTACTGGAAAATGCCTTAAAACTTTCACATTTTCCACCCAGCTGGCGACGCATGCGTATGACGCAACGTCATGAAGACGTAACTCGTAGCAACCGTCCCGCGAGAAACGATCTGGACCTCAGAGAGAGCACTCTCGTGTCACAGTAGGGCCGTTTAGACGACAGGCAAAAATCCACATGCGATCCGATCGAATCCGGTTGTGGTTCAAAACTCTTGCGTGTAAACGCTACCCAGTGCAGTCCAATGTGGATTTAAAGCCCCACAATATTGAATTTTACGATATTTTCAAAAAGTTAGGAGAGTGCACATAGAGGTCCCATATCCTCGTGAAGGTCCCCAAAATGCTTGCCTGATACGCACTTCACAGAATCAAGGCCTAGTTTTCAGCACGCATTGGAAAAAACTGCAGGGAGAGCTCTAACATGTCTAATGTATTCCGACAGAGCGTAGCACATTTTACACTACGCTGACGTCGTGACGTCGTGCGAGAATCGCGGCGATGATTTGCGTTTTTCACATTCAATACAGTGGGGCTTTAAAATGGCCCCGAATCAACATTGGACCACATACGACCACATTCAAATCTCGTCTAAACGCACGAAACCCGATGCGGGTTGATCGGATCCAATCGGATCGAATCTGAATGTGTTTTTTTTTGGCTTGTCGTCTAAACGGCCCTAATGTCCCTATACAAAGAAGGGAAGGACTGAGAAATGTGCACACCGTGTCAGCTACAGTGGTTATGACTGAGTCAATTAAAGGTGCTCTAGTTCGAATTGTAAACATAACGATGTGCCACCTATTGTCAACTTCTGGTACTAACGAATCAGATAAAAGTGATTAAATCTCGCCTTTCACAACTTTTTGTTTGTTTTTGAGCGTAAAATCATAAATATATTTCAGTTATCAAGATAGATATAAAAATAGATAACATTAATGTTTTGGTATACACGGTGCTGCCACCTGTCCCAGGAAAAATAACTATTATAATCAACCATGTAAATAAACAAACCGTAATGTCTACAATTCGAACAAGAGCACCTATATAAAAAAGGAACCAGAAACAAGATTTCGTATTCGGCGGCGTTGAACGTCAAAAGAGCCCGGGCATGACGTTCGACTGAAAGCTCAGTCACTTGGTGAAGACGTAGGCCAACATGTAATCAGCTTCAACTGGACGGCAGGCGGCAGCTGAGTTGTCTGGCTGGCAGTACAGGACCACAGATATGTACAGTCTCAGACAACGTTGCTGTGAGGTCGATCATACAGCCCTTGCTCGGACCAGCGATCACCAGGCCATCACTGCTCGGTTGACCTCCTCAGAAGAGGATGTCCACGGTCTGTGAGTGGTCGATCTCTCCCGGCGATCTCTGGCTTCTGGAAGCGAGTGATTCCTCATTCCAGTTTGAATAGTTTCGCAGTCATCGTTTCATTTCCGACCCTTCGTGTCGGCCAAGCGATGATGTGGTAGGCCGAGTCGGTAAAGACGTGATGCCCTCTTAGCCCCGGAAGCAAATAACAAATCTGGATGCGTAAATTTCCCGAATCCACGACACACTCTGACTTCCGTTTCAAGCTTACGGAATATGCACTCCAGTCGGTTTTTTCCACATTGATAAAGGCATACCTTTTGTCGTCAACATAACAAAAAATTCCACGTTGAAAACCTTCCGGTATCCTTATCATTAACCTCGGTTTGAAATTGTCATAGGCGTCCCGCTTTTGTACACCCGTTAATCTCAAATAGAAATGAGTATGTTTTTTATTACGTCTGATTCTCTGGATAAAGTGGAAAATATTGTCAGATAGGTCGCACTGATAGTGCGAATCGAACGCTATGTGATGGATGTAACGTTGGAACGTGCTTTTTGAAACGAATTGAACCTTTTTTGATAAAATTGCCAAATCTTTGACAAATTCCAGTCGCAATTGGAAACCATATTCCCTTATTTGGTACAGATGCAAACTTAATTTTCTGCGAAGGGGTTTCTTGGGGGAGGGGCGTCGTCGAGGTATCCAATATCGAATTGATTCCAAGAATACATTACCTCCGCAAACCATGACTCTGAGGTAACAATTTTTTCTAAAGTGAGCAGTGTATCGCTTTTCAAGTTGCTCATACGGTAGAATCAACTCTCTGACACGCTGGCCTTCAATATCAAACACGAAGGACTGCAGTCTTTGGGATTTCTTTTGGGACATTGAAAACTGTCCTAGTTTTGAACAGATCCCGATCAATTGGTCTCCGTAATCTCCAGCGATGTATTTAAGGTATCTGTTCACATGAAAATTGTACCTTAGAATGAAGCCCCCTCCGTTGAACTTGTAGACGTAGACATTTTTTATTCCCGAGAAGAAGTTTTTGGTGTCGGCGACAACCACAACAACATGGCGTCTCCTGTGATAATAGATGTTGGATTTCCAAACCGGGTGTTTTCCAAGAATTGGGATATCGATACTGGATCGAATGTCCTTCCACATGATGTAGAAAAGATGGAATTAATCGGTGGAGAAGGTTTTAGGGCGAGTGTGGGTTTGAACTGCTGACAAACCATTTGAGGGATCGGAGTAGGGGAGAGCCTCTATTTCGGTGTAAATCTGCGTTCTGAGCCAAAGGGATCAAAGTTGCGTATCAGGTAGACCAGGGGCCTATGCATAAAACTACATAAGTGTGAAATTTTCCCTATCTTTTGTTTGGAACAATAGTTTAGGGGTAATTTTACACTTAAGGGGCCCTATTCAAAATGGGTCTTTAAGACTTAGAGGCGTGTAACTTCGTCAAATGCATGGTGGAAATGTGTGCATTTAGTGAAGTTACACGCGTCTAAATCTTAAAGCGAATCGAAAGCGAAAAAATTTGATTTAGAAATAGAATTTGAAAGGGGACGAATTTTCAGGAAAAAATGTAAACAAACTTCTCCAGAATGTCAACAAAGAAATTTTCGAGCATTTTGATTGGCTGAATTTTGTGTTTACAAACACCAGCCAAATGTAAACAAAATCCGCTATCGATTCGCTTTAATTGCGCGATGATCAGCCTTTTTGAATACGGCCCTTATGTCTCCTGTTCCTTGTGAATCTTTGGCCTTGTGGCGTTGTGAGCTGCAAGCAAAACAAAGATTCATTGTCTTTGTGTGGCGTGTCACAAGATCAAAAGCGAACACCAAAAAAGGAAAGCCTGTGGATACGCGGCCGAAGGGAGATCATCCAGATGCATGTTCCCCCAGGCTCGATTATTGGGCTTTTTTCGCTCAGATACCATGGTTTCAACGACAGACAAAGCCGAGCTAATAGGGCCGTTTAGACGACAGGCAAAAATCCACATGCGATCCGATCGAATGCTATTGAGGTTCAAAACTCTTGCGTGTAAACGCTACCCAATGCGGTCCAATGTGGATTTTGGACCGCATTGGACCACATACGACCACATTCAAATGTCGTCTAAACGCAAATGAGACCCGATACGGGTCGATCGGATCCAATCGGATCGAATCTGAATGTGTTTTTTTGGCTTGTCGTCTAAACGGCCCTATAGTATGTCGTAGGTCTGCTCACTGATTGTGACTAATTACGATTAATGCTTCTTCACCGAACTCTCGCATGGTGGATTGTGCGTCACGGCTCATTACAACACAGTGCTGACATGTGCACATGTAGGCCTGTTTGGTGTTGTTGGGCCTTTTAGCCAAAAAAACCCTGATTGCCCACACTCACACATTACATACGGTAGCCTATGCCCCTCAGCTGAAGTTCGACCTCGGCAACCGTTGACGATGTGCGGGTTCCTGCAGCTTGTGGTTGAGAAATATGGAGCAATACGGAGAAGCAAGAAACTGGTGATCATTGCATTTATCCTCGCTATCTACACGGACGCTTCACTGAGGTACCTTAAGGTATCTCTAACACCGGCCATTGTGAGAGGAATCCAGTTCGAATCCTGCAACTGCACCTATCCAAAGTATGTGACAAGCCAGGAACAAGAGAACAACACTCTGACATCTTCTAGTGCCAACAGAACGTCGACTTCGGACTTAGAAACAATTGGGTTCTGTCGAAAAGGGCCCAACAAGACGACATGTTGGTCCCGAGCTTCTGTTATGGTTGAGACGACCCCCAGTGTTGATGTGGTATTAGGCGTTTCGGGGATAGCGGATTTCACTGCCAGCATTGCTGTTGGCTTCTGGTGTTCAAAGTCAGGCCATCGTGTTCCATTCATTGTCGGAGCGATTTTGGAGTTGCTTAGCAGCCTTGGCTTCATGTTTTCGCCAAATGTTGTTGCTCTAGCGTTCGCTTCAGCTTTCCAAGGGATGTCGTGCGCGATTATTTTTATTAGTGGATTGTTGATGATAACAGATGTATTTGACCTTGGAAAACGAGGAAATATCATTTCAAGGTCGTATGGATTGACATGTCCGATAGCGGCCATCATTTCCTTTGCCTTGGGCAGCTTGGGATACCAACTTTGTGGACAATGGTTGCCCATGGGGTCAATTGTCGTCCTATCCCTTGTGGACTTGATCATTCGGTTGGTGATTCAACCTGGAGGGGAGCAGCAGAAACCGGAAGATGCACCGGAAATGGAATTGATAACCATGGATACGAAATCGTACGGAGGTCAAGGTCACCCCGCCTTGGACGCCGCCCCAACGACCGAGGTTCAGGATGACGGATATCACTCCGTCCAAGATGAATCGAAGGCATCAGTCGAGGCTGACGGTAGTGACGAACGGGAGAACCGCAAGGAGGCTACGTACAGGGACTTATTTTCAGATGTTATCGTTATAGAAATGATGACACTCATCGTACTTGGTTCTATGTGCATCAACATGATGATTTCGACAGCTCCTAATCGATCAATTAACGTCCTTGAAGCCGAACAGTGGCAGTTGGGAGTGATTCTTGCAATCAGTCCCTTTGTTCAACTTCTGGCCGCCTTTATTGCTGTCCAGCTTCTTTCACGTGAAAATCTCTGGTTGTTTATTCTATCCAGCATTCTTATGATTCTGACGGGTTTAATTGTTTACCCCCTGACGCCTGGCATCTGGTGGACTCTCGTACCTGAGATAGCAGTTCGTGGGGTGGCGCTTGCTTTCAGTCTGGTGTATGTCCCAAACCTGCATAACCTCATGCTGGAGTCCCGCCACGCTCAGGGGGCGGCAAAGGTCTTCTCTCTCTTAAAGGCGGCTAATGTACTCGGTAACGGAATAGGGGCGTTTATCGGGAATATTCTCTTGTTTACCTCGTTTAGGATACTATATTATTGTGCAGCCGGCATTTTGTGCACTGGAGTTTTAATGTCTGTCCATATTGGATACGTAGAAAGGAAGACACGGGTGAACACGAGCACCTGAAGGCAGGCTTTGCGAGAGTATCAAAGGAAAAAAGGAATGTGATAAATTTTCACTCGGATGACATACCTTCGGTAGCTTGTTCCAAAATCGTGATCGATCCTTTTCATAATCCCAAAGCCGGGGCAAAAGGATATTTCGACAGCTTAATTTGCAGAGCTGAAACTTCGATTCGTAGATATACAGATTACAATCTTTACGACTAGTGCAAAAAGCTCCGCATTCGACCTCCGACTTGACCGACATCATTTTCAAAAGATGATCATCGATGTTGCCGTCGATCGAAATCGGTCTGAAGACTGCGAACAGTGAACCGTCGATGATTGCCATGGTTCTTGTAGCATGAAATAATAGAACTCCAATGAGACCAAATATTTTCGCCAGCACTTTCAAAAGCAGAACTTCCGACCACGACGAAAAAAGGACGATGACTTGTAGGTCTTGAAAACCCGCATCATATTTCGTTGCTTTTGCCATCATCCTGCGGCATTTGAGCGGTATGCCAGTCACCATCCGACTGTTCAATCATCTACCGCTAGTGGTATGATTTTTTCGTCCACAGTACTGTATTGTATTACATTTTTCCAAAGAGAAGAAAAGCACAAAAATTGACACACAATATATGATAAATAAAAAGGCAATTTCCAGACCGAGTGTTTGAAATTACATTTTTCCGTCAGGGCCGAAGCCATAGCATTATTGGCCCTGGTGAGTACGGAAGAGACCACCTCAAGCTACTCAGTCGCTCGTGTTTAAAACAGATTTCAGGACATACTTTACTTGAGTATGAAATTGAAATTCAGTTCCAAGTAAGAGCGAAAACGTCGAGCCAAATAAAAGTACTAAAAATTGGGTCATATGAATAAAGACTAAATACCTTTGCTTGGATTTTACAGTACAAATGCACTGTTATGCCGTACAAATCTGAAATTTATTTGCCAGCTTTTATTCTTATATCACCCATTATCCAGAATGATAGCTTTTGGCAGCCGCGTGGCGTAGTACCCCTTGTGCTGCGTCTTTGACAGACGACCCGAGATTTTGCATACTGCTGCTTACAATATTCATCATCCTCTATCGAGATGGTGCAGCATTCATATCAGATATCAATCGAACCATACTCCACGACAGCGTTGAAATTTTTTGATAATTGGACGAAATTTTAACACTGCCATCGACGCTAGATCGCCATCTTGAAAATCTTGACGTCATCGCCGGTGTGGCCGCCATCTTTTTGGTCTTTCAAGTGACGCGAACTTCTTTCATTTCAAAATGTTATTATTTGCAGAAAACAATATTTATCTTGTCGAAAATGAAACAGGATAACTTTATTTACTCTACCGATGCACCGTTTGTATCGACTCTATACCTTTGTACACGATATCTACAATAGATCTATATTGTAAGGGTAGAAAACGTCGTGATGGGTAACCGCTTTACAAACAGAAGAATTTCTACTGTTCGCTCCGCGCGCGCACTACTTTTCAAGATGGAAACCTAGCGTCGATACTATTATAGTGGTGATATCCTTGCCCAGATATCGCCACCCAGAGTAAACGGAACCAGAATTCGAGAATTTGGCGTTGGCAATGTTTTGCCTTTATTGGTGAAGATATAGCCTAAATCAATTTGGCCTAATGTTTGGAGGACGTGAGAATATTAAAGTCAGAAACAATGATGTGTAACAACTATTTGCATCGGGTTTTTCGATGATGAAAAACCCGATGCAAACCAACCGACGCGACGAAGTTTTGACGAACGTCAGGCCTACAATCATGTAGTTGACGTCACTGGGCTTGGTGACGCCGCCCTGCCTTGATGACGCCACGCAGGAGAACTGCACTGGAGCACGACGGGAGGAAGCCTGATTATGACGTCATAATCATGCACAACGTTACTATGGTGTGCTTGGCGACATCAGGGCGAATACATCTACTTGACGACTGCGGTCAATTATGACGCCATCACCTCAGGTTTAATTTCATAAAATCCTCCTTAATTAATTACCTTTAAGTTCATTTTCCAAAAATTTCTAATTGTGGGCCATTAATTCAACCATATATTCATTCCACCAGTTGAAAGTGCTAAAAATTACACCGTATGTGAGATATTGTACACTGAAGTTAGACACGGCTGTCAGAACTATATAACGAAGCGATGACGGTGTTCCACATCTGCTGTCTGCGTGCTGCGCATTGGCGCCGCTACGCGGCGTTCCGGGAACGTTGCGTCTAGCGTCAAGTTTGCAATCGAACTAGTTTACCATTACCATATGTTCCTGTGAATCAGGCCACAACCGGTTCTAGCACGCAGAAAAACGAGAGTCCTAACCACTTTTATTCGTCGAGTGAGCCATAGAACCACTTTGCAGTTGCAATATGAAATGATGCTCGACGAAAGCCATGTTGTCCGTCGTGTTTGCTGCGGAGATCAAACGAAGCATGTCACAAAACCAAATGTTTACAGAATAAATGCGGATGTTTCCGGTCTGATGAAGATCGAATTCGACCAGAAAGGGAACACAACAGGGGCAAATAGGGCGGTCATCCTGTAGTGTTGGAGCCATGGGATGTATATTAAATGACACAAGACGGTACTTGTGATGTTCTTCGTTGAAATAGCCAGAAAAAAGCAGCAACGACAAATATTTTCATTTTTGCTTGAAAATCATATTTTCATTGCTCCTTTTTTTCTGGCTATTTGAGCACCTGGACTCTCTGCCAAAACTGTATTTCTTCGTTAAAGCTTGAAGTCAACCATCAAGAGCTGGAGACCTTCCTCAGGCCTATCGGAGGGAGTCCTCGTCACCTTTCATCGATGTCATGGAATCTGTTGACTCGTTTGAATGGCGAGGGAACTCGACACACACCGAGATGCCTTCTTCAGATCCATTTCAAACGACTTCTGTCTTTCATCGACGTCGTTTGTGAAGTCTGTACCGTCGTGCCGTCCAACAAAGAGTTGTTGTTGCAGGCTACATCTTTACCAATAATTGATTGGGGTGATAAAACACGATTGAAAACTAAAAATTGAGTCATCATACAACGAAAAAACATAACTCGTGTGTATATATACCGTAATTCACGATACTTTACAGTGAATATACAATGAACATCATGATAAGTTATGGATTCAAAACCAACAAACAATTCTTGCAAGTTCGTTGTGAATTTCATCACAACAATAGAAACGAGACAGATCAAAAATGTCCGGGGAGGAATACCTCGTATCTCAAAGCTATTGTTCACCGGACATTTTTGACACACCTCACTGAAATGTCATAATGGTTTGAATGATGTCGGCCGAGCAGGTCACCGGCTTCTGGAAGCGATTGCATTCTTCATACCGACTTGAATAGTTTCGCAGTCATCGTACCATTTCCGACCCTTCGTGTCGGCCAAGCGATGATGTGGGAGGCCAAGTCTGTAAAGACATGATGCCCTCTTAGCCCCGGAAGCAAATAACAAATCTGGATGCGTAAATTTCCCGAATCCACGACACACTCTGACTTCCGTTTCAAGCTTGCGGAATATGCACTCCAGTCAGCTTTTTCCACATTGATAAAAAAGGCATACCTTTTAGGCGGCCGCCAGCGACCCAAACAAAAAACTCCACGGCGAAAGTCTTCTGGAATCTCAATCAATAATCTTGGTTTGAAATTCTCATACGCGCCCCGCCTTTGTAGTCCCGTTATTTTCAGATACAGCTTGTAGATTTGTTTTTTATCAGGTCTGCCTTTCTTGATAAAGTGAAAAAGATTGTCTGATTGGTCGCACTGATAGTGCCGATTGAACGTAATGTGGTTGATGTCACGTTGAAACGAGCTTTTTGATATGAGAAAACCGTTTTTGTTCTTTGGTGGCACATCCTTGACAAATTCAAGTCGCAGTTCGAAACCATATTCCCTTATTTGGTATAGATGCAATTGGGATTTTCTTTCGAAAGGTTTTCGGGCGGAGGAGGATCGAGATTTCTTATATCGAATTGATTCCAAGATTACGTTACCTCCGCACACCATGACTCTGAGGTGATAATATTGTCTGAAGTGATCAGTGTATCGCTTTTCAAGTTGCTCATACGGTAGAATCAACTCTCTGACACGCTGGCCTTCAATATCAAACACGAACGACTTAAGTCTTTGAGACTTGTTCTGGGACATTGAAAACCGTCCTAGTTTTGAACAGATCCCGACCAGTTGGTCTCCGTAATCTCCAGCGATGTACATAAGATATTTAGCCACACGAAAATTATGTTTTAAAACGAAAGCCCCTCCGTTGAACTTGTAGACGTAGACATTTTTTATTCCCGAGAAGAATTTTTTGGTGTCGGCGACAACCACAACAACATGGCGTCTACTGTGATAATAGATGTTGGATTTCCAAACTGGGTGTTTTCCAAGAATTGGGATATCGATACTGGGCCGAATTTCCTTCCACATGGTGTAAAGAATATGGAATTTAATACTGGAGAAGGTTTGGGGAGAAGTTTGCCGTATTTTAATACACAAACCGTCAGGAAGCGGTCAGGGAGAGCGTATTATTCTGGCGCACGACTGCGCTTAGAGTATAAGACCAACTTTGGAATTTGATTGTGTCAAGGCTACATGAAGGGTAAAACCCGGGGTAAAACCTGATTAATTAGTTCTCATTCTGATGTTTTGAAATAAGGGATCCGACATTTACCTTCGGTACATGTACCTTGTTCCAAAATCGTGATCGATCCTTTTCATAATCCCAAAGCCGGGGCAAAAGGATATTTCGACAGCTTAATTTGCAGAGCTGAAACTTCGATTCGTACATATACAGATTACAATCTTTACGACTTGTGCAAAATGCTCCGCATTTGACCTTCGACTTGACCGACATCTTCTTCAAAAGATGGTCATCGATGTTGCCGTCGATCGAAATCGGTCTGAAGACTGCGAACAGTGAACCGTCGATGACTGCCATGGTTCTTGTAGCATAAGATAACAGAACTCCAGTGAGACCAATATTTGTAGCAATTCCGACCATCACGAAAAATGAATGATAACCGAATTCGCCGTGTGCAAACGTATCATGTTTCATCGGTTTCTCTTCCATCCGCCTACGGAGTTGGTGTCCGTGTTCTGTAAGTCACTAGATAGGTTGCGCAGCTTTCCGTCTCCGACTCCAGCTTCAACTACCAGAATGAATTGCAGTCCGCTGTATCCTTGATAAAAACGATTTGATAGACGTTTGCAAATCGTAAATCTAGGTTTTTGAGCTAAAATGGGGGTTACAACCATCATTTTGTCAAAAACTAGGATTTTGAAGCTACATGTAAAATGGTAGATGCGATACAAACTCATAGATTTTGTTATAAAATAGGGGTTATAACTTATTTTGATAAAATCTATGATTTTGAAGACAAAATGGTAGTTCGGAGAACAAAATCTATGTTTTTGTCAAGGCTGGTGATATTTACCCGGCAGCCGGGTACGCAGTGGTGAAAAAACGTCTTGTTTGCCCGGCCGCCGGCTACGCACTGAGGAAAATATGTCTTACTTGCCCGGCTGCCGTTTACGCAATCAGGAAATCCGTCTTGCTTACCCGGCTGCCGGTCACGGAGTGACAACTTTTGTCGTTATTTTAACGTCAATTGCCGGGTAAAGAACGCATAAAATTTTCCTTCGGTAACCGGCTGCGGGTCAATATAAACATGGAACGTAAAACTGGCGCATGTGGCTTGCCGGGTGTAAAAGTAATAATATTCCTTATCACGGCATTAGTTACTTATTGGTTAGACACATTCTGGCTGACTTTGGGAATCTGAAGGAAGTGTTCCTCGAAAACGGATTTTCGGCAAATAAAAATGACCCGATACTACTGATTTGAAGTGTCTCATTAGGATCTGCCAATGAAATCTTTGTCCCAGATAAATTGCATCGCCTCTCCGGCCGCCATTTTCCCGCTAATGTGAATACAGTCCCATCAAAAACAGAGGAATCCGGCAACCGTCGGTGAAACAGCAGCCGGTTAAACAAAGGAGTTTTTGTCCACTGCTTGACCGGCAGCCGGCTGAATACGACCGGCAGCCGGGTAAATAGTCACTTCGTTTTGTCAATGAGTCAAAAACTGTGATTTTGTCGACAAAATATCGGTTTTTAATTCAAAATCATAGATTTTATATAAAGTGGACAAACCGCTTGCCATACCCCCCCCCCATTTTTGTAAGACCAACAAAAAAATGGGTAAATGAGGGGGTAGCCCTGCAATAACTTCGAAAAAAATTAGCAAATAGATGACGAAATCATGACCTCCAGATGCTAGGAAATCGTATCTAAGCGCATCTAGAATTCAAAATGTTCTGGGGGAGGCCCCCACACCCTTCGTCGTGGCTTCCGACCGCGGCGGTGGTTTCCTGCGGCCGACGGTGACCAGCCCCCCNCACTTGAGCATGTGGATAGAAATCCAGCTCCAACCAAGACCCAAATGTAATGTAGACACGTATAATGACGAAATGGAAGCTTTTGGCTGCCAGGAGTACTGGAGCTACGTCCTGGATGATCTAAAGCCCCCCGCACACGGTGCGCATCTTGCTCAGCAAAGTTCCACACGTGGCACTTTGCTCAGCAAGATTCGCACCGTGTGCGGGCAAATTTTGTGCATTTTCCTGCGTCACGTCACGTCGCGCCCAGTATCTGGCGTGTTTGATATTTTCTGCCACGCGTGGCCAAAGTTGCAACGTGTGCGGGGGTCGTGAGCATTTGTCTCAGCCACTGCCAACAGACCAGCCAATGGAAAGGTGGGTTGAAGGCACGTGACGTTCCCGCTAAATAAAATGGCCGAAATCACGAAATCACGTACGAGAATTTGTACGTTGAATGAAAATCTACGTCATGTTTGCCACGGAGATCAAACGAAATATTTCACAAAACCAGATGGTTACAGAATAGGTAGGCCTAGGGATGTTTGCTGCCTGATGAACATCGAATTCGACCAGAAAGGGAACGCAACAGGGGCAAATAGGGCGGTCATCCTGTCGTGTTGGAGCCATATGTAAATGACAAAAGGTGGTAGGCCTACATGTACTTTGTGATGTTCTTCGTTGAAGCTTGAAGTAAACCATCAAGAGCTGGAGACCTTCCTCAGGCCTATCTGAGGGAGTCCTCGTCACCTTTCGTCGACGTCATGGAATCTATTGACTCGTTTGAATGGCGAGGGACCTCGACACACATCGAGATGCCTTGTTCAGATCCTCTGTCTTGCACCACCACCGTTTGTCTAGTCTACACCATAGTTTGCTTCAACAAAGTAGGGGACAAAATTTTTCTACGAAAACCCTCTCAGCTACTGCATTAATGTGTGCGCTGTATTGTAGCTGCCCTTGGTTTCTACAGAAAGGTTTCTGGATTAGGCTGGGTAATAATGTGAAGTGCCTTGACACTTAAATGTAAAAGGCACTATAAGCCCACACATTATTATTATTTATTATTATTAGTCATCGCCCAACGGTAAAATATAGTCGTACATACATACATTATATTTCAGGATTGAATGAACAGTTTTTACAATACATGTATTATGAAACCAACAATCAATGTCACCAGTGAATAGGGAATGTGCACTGTGTCTCTCCATATTTAGTGTAAAATTTCCCTTACCTTTTGTTTGGAACAATAGTTTAAGGGAAATTTTACACTTAAGATGTTTTATGCATACGGCCCCTGGATCCATGTTCATAAACATACTTAGGTCAAAGTGTGATACTTATGTTTTGTGTTGAACAAAAGATAAGTGTCAGACGGTCGTATTCATAAAGCGGTTCTATCGTTAGAACCGTCTTAGGCCGGCCTAAGACGGTTCTAACGATAGAACTGCTTTATAAATACGACGGGTCCAAGGCCCATATTCATAAAACCTTCCTAGCTTAATTCGTTGCTAGTTGTGTACATTGGCCTGTACAAACTAGGCACTTTAGCAGGCAATATAAAGCCTGGCAAGGTTTTATGAATATGGGCCCAGATTGCTTTACGACCCAACATCAGCGATCGCATGAGGGAAGATTGTCGCCGCGAGAATGACCGGTCATAAATTCCTCGCGCCCCAATCACTCTCATGTTATTCCTTGTACAACCAAGAGTTGTTCACGTTAAAGACGTTTTATAACAACGCTTAAAATTTGGCAGAACTAATTCATTGGTACACGTTACTCTCTGAACAGTCACGTGGGTTTGATCTGGCATCACGTGACAACTTCAGCTCAAACAAGATGGCGGATGCCTCTGATAGCTTACTTTCTCCATACCTTAATTACGATGTCAACCTTCTCGGAACGTAACACATTACATTATTTACCCCCGTTACATCTCTTTTACCAAGTTTACAATCAACAAACGTTGAAGTGATGCTTGGCCAGTCAGAGACGGGTAACACTGACGATATTCTTGCAACAAAGTTCGTAGTGCGGTCCATTGAAATATCATCAGGACAATAGAAACGAGACATACGAGCTATTGGTCACGGACATTTTGGACAGAACTCGCTTTATTGTCACTGCTTGGTTTGAATGAAGGAGGCCAAGCAGGTCACCGACTTCTGAAAGCGAGTGATTCCTCATTCCAGTTTGAATAGTTTCGCAGTCATCGTACCATTTCCGACCCTTCGTGTCGGCCAAGCGATGATGCGGTAGGCCGAGTCTATGAAGACGTAAAACCCTTTTAACCTCTGAAGCAAATGGCAAATCCGGCTGCGTAACTTTCCCGAATCCATGACACACTCTGACTTCCGTTTCAAGCTTGCGGAGTATGCACTCCAGTCGGGTTTTTCCACATTGATGAAGGCATACCTTTTAGGCGGCCGCCAGCGACCCAAACAAAAAACTCCACGGCGAAACTCTTCTGGAATCGTAATCAATAACCTTGGTTTGAAATTCTCATACGCGCCCCGCCTTTGTAATCCCGTTATTTTCAAATACAGCTTGTAGATTTGTTTTTTATCAGGTTTGCCTGTCTTGATATAAAAGTGAAAAAGATTGTCTGATTTGTCGCACTGATAGTGCCAATTGAAGGTTATTTGTTTGAGGTCACGTTGAAACGAGCTTTCTGATATGAGAAAACCCTTTTTGTTCTCTGGTGGCACATCCTTGACAAATTCAAGTCGCAGTTCGAAACCATATTCCCTTATTTGGTATAGATGCAATTGGGATTTTCTTTCGAAAGGTTTTCGGGCGGAGGAGGATCGAGATTTCGTATATCGGACTGATTCCAAGAATGCATTACCTCCGCAAATCATGACTCTGAGGTAACAATATTTTATCTATAGATGACAGTGTATCGCTTTTCAAGTTGCTCATACGGTAGAATCAACTTTCTCACACGCTGGCCTTCAATATCAAACACGAAGGACTGCAGTCTTTGGGATTTCTTTTGGGACATTGAAAACCGTCCTAGTTTTGAACAGATCCCGACCAATTGGTCTCCGTAATCTCCAGCGATGTACATAAGATATTTAGACACATGAAAATTATGTTTTAAAACGAAAGCCCCTCCGTTGAACTTGTAGACGTAGACATTTTTTATTCCCGAGAAGAATTTTTTGGTGTCGGCGACAACCACAACAACATGGCGTCTCCTGTGATAATAGATGTTGGATTTCCAAACTGGATGTTTTCCAAGAATTGGGATATCGATACTGGGCCGAATGTCCCTCTACATGATGTAAAGAAGATGGAATTTAATACTGGAGAAGGTTTGGGGAGAAGTTTGCCGTATTTTAATACACTATTCTACGTGCCGACAAACTATGAGATATCGGGGTAAGGGAACATCGGGGTAAGGGGTGGTCGACTTCGCTTGAAGTCAAAAGGGTTCAAAACTACTAAAAGCTACATAGGGAGATCAACCAGTACCACTGCATGCAGTTGCCCCGGCACCATTTTGCTTCGTGCAGATGTAAACAGACGAGGCTTCCAAGTCGCCGTCGTAAAAGTCTTTCAACCTGGTGACTTCTTCAAAGGATTCCTTGTGTGTCGTGCTCAGTAACTGCAAAGAACGTTCCAATCCACAGGTTACCATTCGACTATGACGGAACATTAAATGCAGCTAATGTACTGAGATGGTTATGGAATTAGCGGTGTTCGTCGGAAGTACTTGTGTGTAGGCCTACATCGTTTTGATGAACGCCAGCATTTGCAATCGTGTCAAGAACCTGATTAAGTACTAGCTAGCACGTACTAATGTTTTAAACTATGGAGTCGACATTTACCTTCGGTACATGTACCTTGTTCCAAAATCGTGATCGATCCTTTTCATAATCCCAAAGACGGGGCAAAAGGATATTTCGACAGCTTAATTTGCAGAGCTGAAACTTCGATTCGTAGATATACAGATTACAATCTTTACGACTTGTGCAAAATGCTCCACATTCGACCTTCGACTTGACCGACATCTTCTTCAAAAGATGATCATCGATGTTGCCGTCGATCGAAATGGGTCTGAAGACTGCGGACAGTGAACCGTCGATGACTGCCATGGTTCTTGTAGCATAAGATAACAGAACTCCAAGGAGTCTAAGATTTCCAGCGATTCCTAAAGAAACACTTCCGATCATGACGAAAAAAGAACGAAGGCTGGAAGTTCTCGAGACAAGCGCGTCGAGAGGATGCGCAACTTTCCGACTCCGACTTCAACTACGAGAATGAATTACAGTCCGCTATGGACATCCTTGATAAAAACGATTTGATAGACGTTTGCAAATCGTAAAATGCCATAACTCTGCGGCAGAATTATTTTGACTCGTAACCGGAAGTGCGCATAAATCGCAAATATCGTAGTCGTCAAAGTCGTGTCTCAAAGTCGTAACGACTAGGACTACGACTTCAATATTCATTATTTATCCGCACTTCCGATTGATAATGCCAAATTTTTCTGCCTTCAATTTATGGTGTTTGACGAATTGAAAACTTCTATCAAATCGTTTTTATCAAGGATGTCCATAGCGGACTGCAATTCATTCTCGTAGTTGAAGTCTGAGTCGGAGTCGGAAAGTTGCGCATCCTCTGTATTCAACGGCGTCTCTTCCATCAGCCTACGGAATTGGTGTCCGTGTTTTGTCAGTCACATACCCGACTGTCTATTTGAAAGGGTTCCACCACAAGATATAGGCCTATCCCAGTTTGTTCGTTCACAGTTCACTCTTGTTGTGAAGCTGATTTCTCGAAAACCCTCAACTTGGATAGAAATCCAGCTCCAACCAAGAGCTCAAATGTGAAGTAAGTAGACATGGTCTATGACGGAAAAAATTTAAAAAACTACATATAGACTTATTCGAAAAATGATAGCTTTTGTAGCCATGAGGCCTACAAGCTTTGAGTCTACGTCTTCGACTTTTCAACCTGTTTGCATGATCTTTTGTCGATTGTGCAACTCAACTTACCATTCATGTCATGAGACTGGAAATTACCATTCTATGTTCAGGCCAAAAGAGAAAACGACTGGCGACTTCATTCTTCGAGTGAGCCCAAGAACCACTTTGCGGTTGCAATACGAAAACATGCAAGAGAACTTGTATGTTCAATGAAAACCATGGCGTACGTCGTGTTGGCTACGGAGATCAAACGAAACCAAATGTTTACAGAATAGGTGCGGATGTTTCCTGCCTGAAGATCGAATTCGACCAGAAAGGGACGACAACAGGGGCAAATAAGGCTGTCATCTAGTCGTGTTGAAGCCATGGGATGTGATTGACATGAAGCGATTTTTGAACGCGACTATTGTTCTTCGACGAAGCTCGATGGAAACCATCAAGGGCTGGAGACCATCCTCAGTTGCCTTTCGTCGACGATGTGGGTTATACTGACTCCTAAGAGGTAACTCAACACAGCGTGAAGATACACTGTTAGAAATTATTAAATTTACAGTAGTAATTCTACAGTAATTTTACAGAAATTCCGTGCAGCAGAGTCCCCAGCACTTTCTGTAAATTTACATAATTTTTTTATGGTATGATTCATGTTTTCCTGTATTGGTTGGACTCCATTGGACATCCAATAATGATGCCTTCTGAGGGCAGTATGAAAATATAATTTGGTCAGCCTCCAGTCAAATCTCTGTTGACATTTATTTAAGTTTGTAATTTTACAGATCAGGTCTGTAATTTTACAGAACCGTCCTGGGGACTCTGCTGCACAGATTTTCTGTAAAATCTTCTGTTATTTCTAACAGTGTACCCTCGCGTATCCCGAATCCTCTCAATCCACAAAAGCTGTGAGGATTTACCTTATACATGTAATAGAACCCCTGAGACAAGTACCGATGGTTTCACTATTCTTGAGTGAAACTTGACTCTGTTTTCTGGACTCAGAAATATTCTGACTCGAGTGATCGCCATCGGGGGTAGGCTATTCGCGAGAACTGTGTTGCCAGTTCATTCGGATCCATTTTAATCACATCTTGCTTCGACGCCGTTTGTCAGGTTTATACCAAAGTTCGCTTCAACAAAGAGTTGTTGCTGCAGGCTAAAATCTATACCAACAATGGCTTCGGAAAATAAAAGGCGATTTGAAACAAAAGTAAAAACTGATTCATCGCACAATGGAAAAATACTAATCATAATCATATTCATTTAATTCATGAGACCAAAAATAGATAAGCGAGCGATTTAAGGCTGAATAGAAGAAACAATGAATATGTGCATGTCAATTGAAAACCCGCAAAAAATATCACCAGTGTAATAGTGAATGTGCACAGCACAGCAAGATTTTTGCAATCATGTGGGTTGCGAGTTCTTACGACAGCAGGTATGTTTGGGGGTCCTCTGAAAACGAACACACATTTTTCAAAAAAGGTCGCTCCAGAGATGCTTTATACACAATTATCCACTGCGAAGTAAGGGCTGAATGATCACCTCTACTAGTCCTACCAACGGGACGGAACACCAGTGTGACATGAATCACATTCACATGCGATCATTGCTCGACTTTCTCTCACTCTATTGCGAGTCTTTAAAGTTCATACTTTCTGCATAGGCAGGGTTCCTAAAGGTGCTCGAAGGTTCCTTGTACAGCGGGTTCCCTTCCTGGAAGATAAACAGACACGTGATATTACGTGTACGTACTGTAAACTCGGGTAACAGCCGCCATATCTTTCTAGATGGCAGCACCGTTTAGTACAGTGCTGCCATCTAGCCTGCCGCAGCGGCCACATGACGAGTTCACAGTAAATGTCATACGTAATATGACAAGAGATGTCATTCATGTGCAACAAAAAGGAGATGCTTGGATTGACCAATAAGTTCCTGAAGGTTCAAAATCGTTGCAATCGTTCGAATCGTCTCTAACTTTACATGAGCTATGCTTACCTCGTTCCACTTGGCGTTTTGCCGTTCACTCTCAAACTTGGCATACTCTCTCTTGTCGTATGTTGTGACCGCCACTTTCCATCCGATGAGCAACAACAAGCCAAGGACGAGGATGCTGCCGACTACACCCGATGATAGAGCAATCACATTTACTTTCTTGGAACAAGCTTAAAGAAAATAGGGGATGGTGAATGCCAACTTATGGACATCTGCATAAACGTATATGAGGCTCTGTTTTCTCGTGCGAGTTGCCTCTCAATTGGCTATTCACCAATGTTGGTGTCTTACAGCTTACGCTGAGACCAATAGGAGCAGTCAGCCGCGCATATTGCCAAAAGATGGCAGCAAAGTTCTAGCGGACCAATACACAAGTAAATCCACATGAGTGGTGCTCAATCAAGAATGAATGGGTCCGCTACATGCATTGACTTGGGCCGTAGTGACACCTATTGATCAACTCGCTGACAGCTCCTATTAAACAGACACACATGTACCAACCTTTCGTCCGTCGAGCCTTGATGGTCAAGTTACCATACATGTCGTATTCGTGTTGGAAGAAAGCCCGGCATCCATCATCATCAATGAAACTACAGATTTTACTTTCATCAGTTTCTGGAATAGATAAAAAGAAGAATGCTGATCACGACCGATGTCAACTTGTTGAAATGATCCATGCAATGAATGATCTGAAACTCCGCCCCTCCCCCTCCCCCTCCCCCTCCCC
>NMRB01000270.1:124577-180479 GCA_002633025.1 Notospermus geniculatus
TGTGAAGTCAATCCCACTGGGAAAGACCCCGCAGCGAACATGAATTGGCAGTGTTCAGACTGTGTGTTCAGCATCCGATCTCAGGTAACTTGAACTTACCGTCCAACTCACTGACCACCTCAATCTTTAGACAGTCACTTTCGCATTTGGCTGTATCGTGAGGCCCTGTTTGGAACACATGGCATTGAACACACGGCGTGTGGATGTCACAACCACGAGAATCGCAGGTCTGTGAAGGAGAAACAACGATGTGACTATGAAGAGAAGGTTTATACATATACATATAGAAGAAGTTGCTTGCTAATTGCTACTCTTTCTGGAAGCATCTCAAATGCCATAATAGACAGGTGAGCTTTTTAACTTGGATGGCTGATTGGTGACCAGCAAGTTACGTTGAGGAAGTAGGCCTACGGATACCTTACCAGACACTCGGAACATGTCGGTCCACTATACCCCGTCTCCAAAGCACATTCGCAGACTCCACATCGGCAGACCCCTCTGCCGTTACACACCAACTGAAAGAAAGATCGTAGCTAAACAACGCATACTTACGGTGGCCCATAGAGCTCATTGATGAAAAATATTTACATTTGCAATTTTTTTTCAATTCGATAATTTTTTCTTGTGGTTTTTACAATTTTTGGAAGTTCCCACCGCGGTGAAAATATTACCACCGCGGTGAGAATATTTCCACCTCGGTGGAAATATTTCCACCGCGGTGAAAATTAATTTTCACCGCGAAAATTAATTTTCACCGCGGTGGAAATTAATTTTCACCGCGGTGGTAATTATTAATTATCACCGCGGTGGAAAATAATTTCCACTGCGGTGAAAATTAATTTTCACCGCGGTGGAAATATTTTCACCGCGGTGGGAACTTCCAAAAATTTTACAAACCCCCAAGAAAAAATTATCGAATTGAAAAAAAAATTGCAAATGTAAATATTTTTCATCAATGAGCTCTATGGGCCACCGTACATACTAGTATTTTGGAAGCAATTTCTGGGCAGTCTGCTGCGTGCATAAGTACATGTACTGCTTTGGCGACGTCGGATTCCATCTCAGAGGTTTGCTCAACTAATGACGTCACGAGGCATGTCTTTCTCCCTCGATCAGCCTGGAATTTGTTTCGGCCTTCCTCCTCCAACTCACCCCATCTTCGCCGCTGATACAGGTGTCAACATTCGTTGAACATTCACAGGCTGGTCCCTCGAATCCTGGGTGACACTGGCATTCACCACAGGCACACTTGCCTCTCTTTGGGCCTGAAAACGAGGTTTGAATCTGTAAAATCTGTAAAAATCTGTTACGGAGGGCTGTTTGGTTTTGCTGACGGGCAGCTCTACTCAGCCACAGCCATACTTACCCCCACATATCTCCTGGTTGTCCACAGCATATCTACACGAGAAGTCATCACATTGGCAAAACTCTCCTGAGTAGCGCTGGTTATTTTGTCCTTGGCCTCTGGCGTCGCATTGACATACCCCACACAAGCAGTCACCTCGACCATTGCAGACACTGGATGTATTGGTCCTGGAGGGGAAAATGTCCGGGGAAAGACGGTGAGATGAGGGCAGTCATCAATCATATTTTACACTCATCACGCCAGGAAAAACTCTTGTCGGGATGTCATCTATCACGCCGTCGTTCGTCGATGCATTCAAAGATGCTCATAAAAGTCACATTCATTCTAACCAACGCCAACTCCTAGCTTTCTGGCTACATTGGCTGAATGTTTTAGTTTTTGTTGCTTATGTTACAGAGGAAAATTCCATATACATGTACTTAAGTTGTTGTTAAGTACTTAAGTTGTTGTTGCTGATGTTACAGAGGAAGACACCATATAGGCCTACCAGTACCGGTACTTAAGTTGCTGTTCGTACAGGAGGGACCGATTCCACATACTTAAGTTGCTGTTAAGTACTTAAGTTATTGCTTATGAATTGTTGGTTATTGTTACTTTTGTTACAGTGGAGAACACCAGCTTACTCTTTGCACAATTCGTTGTCGTTGTCGCCGTCGACCTGAGGGCCATCACACTCGCAGAACTTTCCACTCCTTCCCTCGTTGCATGAGCACTGTCCACAAGTAAATGAGCCATTGCCGGCGCTGCATTGGTCACTGTTGACAACCTACGAAATCAAGAGGTAACGATTCTTATAGGCCTACTCTTGACGGAGACCCCCAGTCTAGTTTCACAGTTTGGCTCAATTGGTGAAGTGAAAAGCCTGAATATTGTTATGTGACATTGTAGACGTGAAAGCACCGTATTGCGTTTGTGCATTCCATAGATTGTACAGAAAGGATGCCGAGGAGTGTATAAAAAAGACATACCACTTGCTCAGGCCTCTCACAATCACATGAACATAATAAGTCGACTTGTATGTTGATGCCACCGGAAAGGCCGACAGGACGGATTGTCAAATTCCGAGAATGCAAAGCTTGGTCTTTTGGACAATCCTCCACAAGAAGAGTCACTTCGAATGTCACCTAGAACAGTCAAATTTAACATAAATGTATAGTAGTAAATGTGTCGATGCACTGCCTGCACTGTAAAGGCCTGAACCCACTGTCGCGTTTTCTCGTCGCGGTTTCATCACTGCCCGACAAATTCTTTGTTATATTCTCGGTCCGCTGCCTTTTAACAAAGCATTTTCTGCCGCTGCGTTTTCCCGCTGCGGGAAAACGCGTCAGTGGGTTCGGGCCTTAAAGCGATGTGGTCATCATTACCAATCTGTCGATGTTGAGGGAATCGCATGGTCCATAACCTGATTGTCACCTCCGAACTGATGGGACTTCGATCATGTCTAACAGTTTGTAAAACGGTTACTTACGTTCGAACCAATTTTCATGTTTTCACACTCATTCGTGTAGTTCATCTCCGAGCTGAAATGGAATTCTCAAGGTAGTTACGACTCCATGGGATTTAGCTCGGTAGTGAGGGATGTGTTGTCCTTTGATGCTGGGAGGGTGCATATACGACAGGGGGAGAGTTCGAGAACGCTACTAGTTAGGACTCTTCTCCTCTAGATAAGGGATTTGAAGGACGCCAGGGAGGTTGAGATCAGCGCCGACTTATCACGAATCCTTATACGACGTACGTATAGAATTCTGTACAACGAGGACAAATTTTGTGTACTTTTCGATCCGTATACCTATAGGATCCGTGACAAGTCGCTGATCTCAACCTCCCTACTCATCGATGTAAACCAAGGTTACATCGTTCTAATAATGTTCTGATACAACTTCATTTTTACCCAAGATGGGGAACGGCCAGGTTGACATCAATTTTGGCAGTATGTAACATCTTACTTACCCAAAACACCTCGACTTGAAGGACACTTTGATCCCTTCTGCTCCCTCAGTTATCAACGTTACTTTTGAAGTTATTTTCTGCAACGAGTTCTGCTTGGTAAATGACGGGGAAAGAAGCTTTTGGCTACAAACTAAGAAACTCACTTTCGGTTATAACGTAACTTTCATTGGTGACTTCATGTATTCGCCAAAGAAACGTAACGGTCCTCCAAGAGTTGTAGGCCTAAGCAGAAACGTAAAAAAGGTCAACAAATACGCCAATGATACCAAGTCTTGGGAAACAGATCTACCTACGTTGTAGTTGTCCTGGACCAAGTCGACAATGTTCGAGGAGTCCCTGGCCAGCTCTCCAGTTACAGACCCCTCGATTAAAGCACTGAGTCTTTTGTACAGTTCTAATCTGTAATATGTGATGGCGAAGATGACGTTGACTTTGTTTTGGTGGATGGCGGCGGATAGCTGTCCAATGGAAGGGTAGTCCTGGGGATAGAAAGATTGAGATTTTCAAATCAAGCCCCTGCTGGAGAGGCGATCGAGGCCCTGATGTTCTCAGGATGCTGTACCATGGGCGAAGGGGTCAAGCAGGCGCGGATCCAAGGGGGGCGCACCCGGCGCACGCCCCCCCTTTCGGCCGACAAATCTTTAAAATTGACCGTGAAATTATGCAATTTGGAGCAAGTCATTGAAATTGACCGGATATTTCAATGTATCTAGCACGGTGCGCCCCCTCTTTCCCGAAATCCTGGATCCGTCCCTGTCAAGTCACACGTGATATCGGCAGTAGTTTACTCACCATCAAGGCGCTCTCAGTGTAATACCCCGTCTTATCAAGGTGACATTTCCCATCGTTTGGGGTGACAACTCCAGCCAACTGCGAGAAATAAAGTAAAGATGTACACTAGGCCTAACAAAAGCACTGCCTTCTGTGGCCATCCTCCCACAGCAGGGGTTTTTACCTCGCTCCTCTTCATCCACTCACACAAACTTTGTGTGCGAGTGCATGAAGAAGAGGAACGAGACCAAAGCCCTGCTGTGGGAGGATGTCTGTGGCAGTCTACTCAAGATGACAGTACAGGAACACCAAGGAAAAACGTGCACATCTAGACAATTTGGGTGTGTGAATGTACGAAACTTCTAGAGCACCATGTTGCTCCTCTGAACTGAATCATACCTTCCCGTCACCAGCCATATGCCAAAGTTCATCACTGGAAAACACCAACATTTTCCTCGCCTCTTCTCGCCATCCGATGTCCTGCGATGAAAAGGAATGAAATGGAACCGTGTTCTGCCGACAAGCACTTAGATCTCAAATCGATAGTGAAAGAGGGCCAAAACAGGCGGACAAGGTTCTGAAATCTTACCTCGCATACGACTGCCTGCATCAAGGCATCAAAACCACCCTCTGGACTGTCTAAGTTGGGAGACACCTTCGCAGCTTCAACTTGGGTCTGTCGATAGAAAAGTACAAACTCCTTTAGCTTCAGTTCAAAATGAATTAGAACGGATCACTTTTTAGTTGACATCTACGCGCAGCAATTCAGTGTGGTCATACATGCGTTCACATCATAACTGCTGTCAATGCTTACCGCAAAAAGAGTGGTGTTCTCTGTCAAAGAAAGATGATTCCGGAAACCGTAGGGCTCGACGCAGGGGGTCTTTTTACAGGAGGCGGTGGACTTTAAGCTGGCAATAAAGAAAGCAATAATGATTGATAAGAGGGACTTGAAATCATCAACAAATTTGAATAAAGTATCTTATGAAGTGAATGACTGATGGACGACTGGACTATTTCGGTGAGNCCTGGCATCTGAGAGCAAAAAACTCTGCCAAAAATAGGGGGCGTGCGCCCCCCCCCCCGGATCCGACCCTGCAAAAGGCACCTTTGCGGGTCGACTTTGCTATGGGCAGATGGGTGAAGTCAAACATTACGGACGTAGTAATACTGGACTGAATTGGCAGTAGTTTACAATAATTACTCACCATCAAGGCGCTCTCAGTGTAATACCCCGTCTTATCAAGGTGACATTTCCCATCGTTTGGGGTGACAACTCCAGCCAACTGCGAGGAATAAAGTAAGATGTACACTAGGCCTAACAACAGCACTGCCTTCTGTGGCCATCCTCCCACAGCAGGGGTTTTTACCTCGCTCCTCTTCATCCACTCACACAAACTTTGTGTGCGAGTGCATGAAGAAGAGGAACGAGACCAAAGCCCTGCTGTGGGAGGATGTCTGTGGCAGTCTACTCAAGATGACAGTACAGGAACACCAAGGAAAAACGTGCACATCTAGACAATTTGGGTGTGTGAATGTACGAAACTTCTAGAGCACCATGTTGCTCCTCTGAACTGAATCATACCTTCCCGTCACCAGCCATATGCCAAAGTTCATCACTGGAAAACACCAACATTTTCCTCGCCTCTTCTCGCCATCCGATGTCCTGCGATGAAAAGGAATGAAATGGAACCGTGTTCTGCCGACAAGCACTTAGATCTCAAATCGATAGTGAAAGAGGGCCAAAACAGGCGGACAAGGTTCTGAAATCTTACCTCGCATACGACTGCCTGCATCAAGGCATCAAAACCACCCTCTGGACTGTCTAAGTTGGGAGACACCTTCGCAGCTTCAACTTGGGTCTGTCGATAGAAAAGTACAAACTCCTTTAGCTTCAGTTCAAAATGAATTAGAACGGATCACTTTTTAGTTGACATCTACGCGCAGCAATTCAGTGTGGTCATACATGCGTTCACATCATAACTGCTGTCAATGCTTACCGCAAAAAGAGTGGTGTTCTCTGTCAAAGAAAGATGATTCCGGAAACCGTAGGGCTCGACGCAGGGGGTCTTTTTACAGGAGGCGGTGGACTTTAAGCTGGCAATAAAGAAAGCAATAATGATTGATAAGAGGGACTTGAAATCATCAACAAATTTGAATAAAGTATCTTATGAAGTGAATGACTGATGGACGACTGGACTATTTCGGTGAGAATACGCACTATTTTCGGTGAGAATGCGCACAGTAGTATTAAGGAGTTGATGTGCGAAATGCGCGGATGACAATAACCATCGTTGTGGTCTTTTTTATGAAGCGCCAAGCGCTGACAATGACAACATACAAATTTGGAACGTCGCTGTTGAATGGAGCCAACCGCTTGTCGATGAATGATCCAAAACCAAGGCGGAAGTTTTTCGTGATCCCTGACATCTTTTGCGCTGAAAGAGACGTATCAAAATCAAAAGTCGATGATTCACACCAATGGTGTATTAACCTTGCATGATGACGCCCACGCTTTCTAATTTTATTTTTTCTTATTTCAAATTCCGAAAAATGGACATCGTGAAATGTCAAAAATCTGTTTACCAAGTAAGGTCCCGAGTGCAGCTAAGTTTTGTTTGTCATCAGACATCGACATTGAGAGGTCCATAAGGTAGTACAAGTCGGTCGGGTAGTTGTTGGCTTCACGATAGGTTATAGAAAACGTCAAAGGCTTTTCTGTAGAAAGAAACCAATAGATTTAATATGTACAGAGAGTTTGTACCACTTTCAGTATAAATTGTACTTTTATAGCGTCATCTAACGTACAGGATGTCCGTGTAAGATATCTAGCCAAAATCTCACAACGAAATAGAGAATTACGACGAGTCTAAAGCCAGAAGTCAAGTAGGCGTATGGTTTTCGGCGGCATCTTCTAATCCGCTAGGCCTATTTGACTTCATTTGTATTGCTGAACCTTGCATGACTGTGTAGATTCATATTTTTCTTGTCAATCCTCCAATCTACACCAACATTTCCGAATTGCTTACTTGGTCTGATCTTCAGATGCAGTGACTGAGGTGACAGCAGTATCAATGTGTTGTTCACATCACCATCACGGACCTCCTCATCCTAAATTTGGGGGGAAAGAGGTACCAAATTAAAGCGTTACTTAGACCTGAATCACAATGAAATAATCAGCCAGAAGTGGTTACGTAGATGCTCAGTTGTGCAGTTCACCGTCAATTTTAAACCTACATGTACTTTACAATCTACATTGTTGCGAATATTCTTTGAGATTTTTCAACAACATAATCCGCCTTTTCAGCTTATGATACGTTACTTTGTGTCTTGAAGATCGATACAAAGTTTTCAGCATGACACATAGGCCTACCCATATGAAAAAAAACTGTAGGCCTACATACTTTTTCAACAACTTCTTGATAAAAATTGCTGCTCTGTATGAAGAATGGCCAAGTCTTTGATCACATGGCCACTTGACCTGTTTGGAATATGCGGAAGCTGAGTAGGAAATAGACATTTTTTTCCGTTTCCCGCTGTTAATATAGAAATGGCGCGACATGCATTGGAAGATGATTTGCTCTCCACTTGAACCCAGAAGTTCAACCCTGACCTGACACCTCCGCAAACAAGAAATATCATGTTTTACCACGCCCTGTGTCATATTACGGCAACGGACGACTATATTTTCAAAAAATCTAGGATTGACGTAGACTGGTTGCTGCTCCACTCCCGCCAGAACCAGTCTGGGATTGTCGCCAAATGTCATCCTCGATTCAGCTCTGCGCCGTTGGTTGCAGTCCATCACTGCACAGCATTACGTGCATCAAACCTCTCAATGCCTTACCAACAAATCACTGGTTGCAGATGCTGCAGCTCCTTTACATTATTCTCAACAGAAAATACGTGGATAATAGAGTGGCTTAACAACCGCCTTAATGAGTAGGCCTAAGCTACACTGGGGATGGATTACTAACTTTATGATCGGATTATTTCAAATACTGGCGCTACACACTGACTATTATTTGTAAACAAAGATAGATATGGAAGAGGCTACTGTTTATGAATGGACCCAGAAAATGCAGATGCTACTTCTAGCAACCGTTTACAACATATGTGCCTACTTGTATACAAATAAAGCTACATCATCAATATTGTATTACAGGGTGCTTCAGAAGAATCTTCCGCCCTGGTGGGGGGATGGTTTTTCCTATTCCTGAAGGGAATTACATGCAGGCCTACATACATGCAATTAGATAAAATCTCTCAGGAAATACTGATCGTGACAAACAAATTAATGATTAAAACTGTTGTTTCCGATCAAGACGTCTTTTGTGGAAATGTGGCCCTGTTAATATGGAGGAATTTAACTAGACTCCTCCTGACCAATCTTATGGTTGGCATGGTTACATGCAAGTCCCGTTGTCTCTTCTGGTCATCCATGCCATTCTGACTCAACAATCTCACCATGCTGGATCTACATCAGTCGATAACCTACCTCTAAGATGTTGATTTGATGATCGGGTGCGATGACGTCAGACACGGGACACCCAGCCGACACCAGACTCTCATTCGTGTCACACCGGTAATGGTTAAAAGGTGGCGAGTCAAATCCTGGTAGTTGACACCACGCGCAATGCGGTGCCGCAGCGATACACATGCCGCATGATGTCTGATATGAACAAAAGACGTCAGAAACCGCGGTTGCGTGAGACAAGAACATGAATGCGATGACAAGGAATGCTGCCTGGGATGCGAGCTCGGCCATTTTGAAGATGATCCAAGTGTTTGGTGCACAGATGAAAATCCGGTTTGGATGCGTTTCTCGAACGGACGCTCAGCGACTGATTATGATCTGAGTATCGTTTGTGCCAGGCAAACCTCTTCAGCCGCTATTGGTCGATTTCCCAATAAAGGATTTCAAGTTTACTTCAAGAAAACCGCGAAAAGATAAACATCTGACTGGTCAAAATCATGCTGTACTTTTTATGGCGTCTTCTTGGAGATGGCGCCGAACGATCAGGCCAAAACGGAATATCCTAGTAAACAAACAATTACAATCAACACTGGTTTCCGTCAATGCTGGATGCCTCCAAACAGTTTAGTATCCAGAACTATAAATCGCATGTACGGCATCGTAGTCGTCCCAAGTACGACGAAAAACTGCTTCGCCCACGAATTCCAGACTGTATCCAAACATGAATGTATCCAATACTATAACCACCAGTTTATAGGCCTACTGATCATGTCCCGACCACAACCAAAGAGGCCGTTGCTAACCAGCATGAGACTTCCTACTTCCTGTTTTATGTAAGAATATGAGGTCACCAGGCTTATGGACTTAACTCTTCCGGTTAATTAGAATAGTCCAGTAATTGAGTCATCTGTGCAAACATTCTTAAGTAAACGCCTGAAATCTCACGAGAGCGTTAATTACTCCTCCTCATCCGATACCAATTCCCCGATAGATACGGACGTGTCGATCTGCGGATGGACCCGACAGGGGGTGGCGACGGAGAGTAGGATAATCAGTACGTGCAACAAAGGTATCTGCACATCCATTGTATTGTAACAATCGAAATCGGTAAATTTATTGTAAAAAATCGCACTCTACGGCTAACGCGTGACATGACAATTAGCAGATTCCGGTTGTGGATATCATATTGCAGTTCGTGACGACGTAATATTGTACCATTGATCTCTCATTGCATTCAGACTGGATGATGAGTGCCATCGAATAGTTATGTGCAAATCATTGATGTATGATGTGTTTGGCGAGTTAATTTTATTTATTCAAACATTCGATCCTCTCCCCGGTTTTGTCTGGACCATTACAGTGGAACCTCCGTATGGGGACACCTTTGGGACTGGCCATGCTGTCTTTAATTGAGAGTTGTTCGTCATAAAGAGGTTACAATGAGTAGAAATGACCAATTTGGGACTGATCTCTGGTGTCCTTAATAGAGAGGTGTCCTTCTGGCAGAGGTGTCCGCTAAGGGAGGTTCCACTACATGTCAGTCCGACAAAACCACATCGACACTTTTGCAATAATGTTGTCGTGTCATTTACTCAATTGACAATCGGATGCAGACTTTTCATGGTTTAAATAAAAGTCGAAATCTCATCAATAATGCAGCATGAAGCGCGATGTGTGCTAATTAGCAGTTAACTCTGAAGTGTGTCATCTTCTGAAATGGCCTGATTAGTCCTGAAGAGTTAATTAAACAAATATAGGTGTATGATACAATTTGAGTGTACGATGGATCAGGGAAAAACTCAGAAAGAAGAACTTTTCGGGAAGAGACGTGTATTTTTATATGTCATATAAACAAAAATACACAACTCTTCCCGAAAATTCTTCTCAGATCTAGAAAGCATTAACCTGCAGTTTCACTCTGGGCCAATTTGACCGTCGCTGCAGACTTCAGACCTCAGAATTCTTATAGTCCCATCAGCGTACACCGCCAGCCGGAGGAACTTTCAGCTGAAAGTTGGAACGATCTGCATAAAGCACCAGCGAAGTTCATGCAGAGTCTCGCACAATCTGCTTTGAATTCCACCGTGGACGTCTTGATAGCTCGAATGTTTTCTTTGGTCGGCATTGAATAGATGACGTACTGTTCGTCTTCTATCACTGAAAACTGGGCTCCCTGGACGCCACTGTCACTTTGACGGCTGTCCAGTGAGAACACGAATTCGTTAGCAGCTATAATACAAAAAAATCTGCATCAGTGTGATTCAATGGACCATTGACAACCGCTCATATTCTGCTCCTTTATCGTGGTGATTCGCACGTCTATACGTCTGGCCGACATTTGTTTTTTATCAATGTCACCAGACGATGTCTAGCCTCACTCACCCAGCCGCTGTTGCGAATCTGGAGCAACACTGCGGAACAAAATGGCAGGGATGCGCGAGACTAATAGCCTACCGAGCATGCGCAAAGTGTGAGGACATCCCGGGAACCAAGATGGCGACCGGCCGCTGAAACAATATCGGCCTCGGTTGCTGTGCTTTTCGCATGGTAAAAATTCAAATAAATTGCGTCCATTTTCCAGTCCATTTATAGAATGACTCTCTCTACTCAGAGTGCCTTTTTGCCTTGATGGCCATACCCACGTGACGATGTCTTATACAACCTACCTTTCTTGGCAGTTTTACAAACGACCTCGTAGTAATCATACTCAGCATTAAACTGGAAATAGTATCGAGAACCACTCTTGAAAGTTTTCAAATCACACTTTACTGGCCTCTTGAAGTCCAAACTGCGACACTCCCAATCGGCTTTCATACATGTTTGGAGGCATCCCTTTAACTGGTTGCCGTTGATATTCATATACGATTTCCCGACCAATATGTTGTTCCGATGAACTTGGAAATCGTATCTCGACAAGTCTGGACCACAAACTCCGCCTGAAAAAACGTCAGGTTACCTTTCATATGACTGGGAGGGTGGAGAGAACACGTCGATTGTCCAGTTCCTCCTGGCTCAGAGCACGTCAAGTCATGCCTTTAACTTGGTAAAAAAACTAACAAGCGATTTTTTTTGAGTAAAAATGATGATGTTGACAACGATGAAGGATGACGACGACTCCAGCTTAAAATGACGATGACGATGGTGATGATGATGATGACGATGATGACAACGACAAAAAAATAGAATTATTTGGACTGACTTACCTCTAACTCCAGCTGAAAACAGGGATACGGTGATAAGAACATAACGTAGAATCGTCGCTAACTTCATTTTTAGTGTTTCTGATCAGCTCATGGTAATCTCGACACCAGAATAAGTCAATGACGTCTGTCCTGCAATCCCCCGAGTTGTTTGGTTATTGGACCACACTGTCAAGATGACGGCAGGCTAAAGCTTTTAACCAGTTGTGGACTCATGGTAATTGAGCTGGTTAGACTAAGAATGTTACTACAATCAACCATGTGATTGGTATTTGCTTGCAATGTTTATTTTCAATGCAATTATCTGAGAGACACGCCGCGACAGTGATTTTCAATAGCAAGCAATTTCTCCTTCGAGAGTCCGGATGCCGTTGTAGTCTCGGCGAACGGCCACTGGCCGAGTACGCCGGAGAACAGGCTACCCATCCTGAGATTCGGCTCCCAAATCCTAGCCTCCCAAATGATACGAAGGAGGAGACGTCTTGAAGTGAATGGGGAGTGCCACTGTCGTCACGTTCGTCTTGCTTTTACGGCTTTCATACGAAAGGAAGAATGTCACATTCCTCCGTCAGATGTCCTCACAATCGTTTGCCTCAACGCTTTCAAAAGCAGCAGCACGAACGCCTTGGCCAGTCACTCTCCTATTCTCTGAGCGACATCGATAGAGGGAACTGCCGACCACTTCGCTCTTTACCATACCATAGGGTCGCACTGTGAGCCGAGCGGGCAGGAAATAGCATACCGATAGGGGGCACTGTCTCTACCATTTAGCTCTTCGTCATCCTATTTCCTTTATCTATTTGATTAACAAAATGATCGATGAGGACAGCTCCATTGCGTTTATGACCAAAGTTTTCTAAGCATAACTCGATAACTATGATATCGTCTTTTTATACCGGAAGATTTATCAGCCTGTGTAAATGCGCTCATCGGAGATACGGATGATGGATGAAAACTGAAAAGGATGCATTCTTAAAGTGAGTTTGTAGAACAACTCTTCCCTTTTTATGTCCGTTCAACGTCGACTATCAAAACGTTGTCCTCGACAACACTTTTTCATTTTTATCATTCACTTCAGAATGGGCTTGGCTGGCAAGATGTCGGCGACGGAAGTCTTGCTTGTTGTCGGCAAAGCAACCGACCAAACCTTCCAACTCGGAACTTCCTTTTGACCGTTTTGGCGCCATCCGCGGCCACTGCAATTTGCGGGTCAAACCAACGGTGGAGGATAATCTCCTCCTCATTTAGAGCTGCTGACACTGATATCCCGCGGCCCTGGATGCCTGTCATGCCCGTCCGTGGCAACAACAGCAGTGAAACCAATCCCTCGCGTTACCAGGACGCCGGGATTAGAGCAGTAGTCCCCGTGATTCTCTGCTCTCTGATGGCAGACTGCTTATTGCTTCCACTCTCGGTCTCTCATCAACGTTGCTGGTCATAATTGACAGCGCCACAAGCAAACTTCACTCCCAGCTTCGTGGTTGTAACGCAGTCAGCGCGTCAGGGAAACCAGGCTTGAGCACGAGTTGCTTGTTATCCTGGTTTTTCAAGGACTTCATTATTCTGTTGCAAAACAAAGCACGCTTGGACACGAACTGAGCTGTGGTTTTTCCGCAAACGTGGATGTTTTCGCTCAAGCGGAATGTGGATTGAAATCATTTTGCATCTCCCTTGCTTCTGAAAAGACCAAATCAATACTAATGAGTTACCAACACGGTAACAAATAATCCATCAGATAGTTAATAACGATGATCACGAAAGCTTATCATTTTGCCGACGTGAGGCGGAATAACGATCGAACATAGCAACATTAGCTATTCCCGGTCCAAGGAGAGCAACAGCCAAACATTGGTTGCAGTTGCTTGTTTCGAGCTGTCGTCACTGTTGTCGAGCTTGGAGGGAAAAGCTCGACAACAGATCGTTTTCCCGGAAGCTGGCCGCCATCTTGGTTTCCCAGGGGCCTTCCAAGTAGTCTCGCGCAGCCAGCTGTTTTGTTCTGCAGTGTTGCCACACGATTACCCAGATTGGCGATAGCGGCTGGGTGACCGAGACTCCCAGCCTAGCCGTAGTTGCGCAAGCGCAGATTATTCGCAAGGTACCGGTACATGTAAACTCTGAGCTGCTTTTTATCTGCTACCAGATGGACCGCGTGTACCGATTTCTCTTCTTCATCAGCTACGAGAAATCGCCATCTGCTACCAGGAGACTCAGCTGACGGTGAGAAATTAGACGAAGACAAATCATCCTTGACGAGGCCGCCATTGTTGCATGAAGCCACAGATGCTACGACGGAAGATGCAGGAAAAAAGGATGCAAAAACAAGGTTGCAGATCAGGAAGCAATTACTCCTGTAGCTATTTCTCTGTAACGAAGACAGAACGGTGGGTTTCTTATCGTGTTTCAAGTCATGATTGTGCCGAGCCAGAGTTCTCCACCATTCTGCCTCCAATAAGATTGATCTATGCCGGATTTCTCGACTAATTGACCGGACATGAGAATAATGTTTGGCGTGACGAGGAATAGACGAGGAGAGGCTGGTGGCATGTTCCTGTATTCTTACTTTCGCCATCGACGACCATTGATTTCTATCAGACATGAAGCTTTTTTATATTGCGCTTCTTACTGTAAACAGTGAGTCACAAAACGCTTCCATCAGTCTCCCCGACCAGAATCCACAAGACGAGGCTAGGAATCGAACTCAGGATCTCACGGTCCCCAGTCCTACTTTCAACCACTGAATCACCGCGTTCCCCTGCGTTGGACTCAAAGGATATGGTAAAATGTTCGGTCAAGGTTAGATTCAAGTTGTTTTCTATTTGGAATCTTCTTCACGCACCATTCAAAAATAACGTTACTTTATCGTTATCAACACAACTCGTTCTCACTCGCGGCGTCCTCCTTTTCAAGAAACCGTGATGCGATCATGCACGTAGCTTCCTTATCACCAACCTTGCTCTAGAGATTGAGAATCAAGACAAGAGCAATTTGTTAGCTTTCTTTGGCTTCGGCGGTAATCCAATCATGTACACCGATGCCATGAGGTGGTATATCTGTATCAGCAGCTACTCACTTGTTGGAGGAGTTGAAATCACTAAGCATCTTTTCCCCGTTATCATGTATTTGGGGGAAAGTTTAAGAACGATTCAATACGCTCTTATACCCATTGCCCCATCATCCATTATTCATTACCATCAACTGTACCATTATCCCTTGCCAAAATCCATTACCATCGTCACTACCAGTACCATAATCCATTACCGAAGTCAACTAATTTTGTTCTTTATCCATTACCCAAAAATTAGAGCACAAAAGGCGACACACAAAGTGATATAATAACCGGAGTCGACGACTCCTGTCATTATCCATTACCATTACCATTACCATAATCGCATTATCTATTTTCCATTATCCGACATCATTATCATTACCATATTCGCATTATCCACTACCGAGTTCAAGAAGTAGTGTAGATTTTTTGCTTGATCGCTCATAAATCATCTACATTTAGAATAAAGTACATACTAGTTATCTATCTAGTTGTAGATTTCATCATTTCCATTATGCAATTCCTCAACCTTCTTCACCATCTTCATCTTATCTGTAACCTGAACTCACCAGAAAATCGATTTCAATTTAAGAAATGTGTACTTTAAAGCTGAGATGCAATGACTGACGATGGTTTCACGAATGTTTCATTGTAATTCGAGATGCGCCAATATCACCTGCGCCATTCATGCCATCATATCGACGGTTTTCAAATAAAGATGAGATGAGTGAAAATCTTCCACGCGGCAATCGGAGCAGGTGCTGTCTACAGTAAGCTCTCTATTACACGGTGGTGATTCATTACATAGAGACTGCGTAACACGATGATCTTTTGAATTGAAGAGATGTATCTTGTTGATACCACAGGCAATTTGCGCCTCGATTACCATTTTCGGAGAAAGTAAGCCGACATGTGATTGTGAGGCAAATACGAGGCGCGCGGCTAAAAAATGCTTCCAGCGTACCGCTATCTCAAGAACAAACAAGGCTAAATCAGCCGGATCTGTCTAACGACCAGGATACTGATTTATTGGGGAGTAAAATGCGACAATTAGGGCTAAAAATGTTGATTTTTCTAACGTCGTAACAGCCATCTCCATGCGCTTTTATCGTCACCTTATCTGGTGAGCAGGCTTCGGACGGATACCAACTGACGCATCGCCATCTCGGCTCGTCAGAATTAAAAATTCATAAGTGATAGAGCCTTTGATGTATCTAGATGACATAGCATACACCCATCCATCAACTATATCAATACCATCGTCGCTGTACTGTGTGACTGGGTGATACAAACGCGTCCATTATTAATACACGTGGAAGAGAGCTTCACCGCTCCCACCTGTTTGGTATCCCCCGAGGTAATGACCGTGGAATAAAGAGACATGTCTCCGTGAGGTGCCTCAAGCGAGCAGATGATTGCTTCTTGCTTGGGAACAACTGGAAAGCCAACCTATTCTCCTGCTGGTTGCTCTATTCCGTTGTCTTCAAGCAGTGCCCTGTCACAGAGACTAGAAACACTGGCAATGAGATATCGCTGTTTATCGCAACTACCACCGATGCCAGTGGCGTCCCGGGGTTCCTCTGCAATGTAAGTTGCTTAAAATGCAAGGAATGAGCTTAAACTGTAATGCCTGTGATGTAAGAACCTAGTTAACGTTGTAGCTCAGAGATGTCGCCCCTATCGACCACGCGTTGATCACTTCAACGGTAGGAGCTGTCAGTGAGTTGATCAATAGGTGTGACTACGGCCCAGTTCAATGCATAGCGGACCCTTTCATTGTTGATTGAGCACCAATCAAGAGAAGTTTCTTTTGTATTGGTCCGCTAGAACTGTGCTGCCGTCTTTTGGCAATACGCGCGGCTGACTGCTCCTATTATCCCCTTTTGAATCCTCGCAGTGGTGATGTCAACAATCCAAAACATGATAACCAATCAGAGGGATTGTTGTCATGAAGGAACCAATCAGGATGCTTCTAACAGCGGCCTGTTCCATATCAGTTTTGGGTATAAAGCTAGAGCCATTGATGAGTGAACTCAACATTTTCAGGAATCATTCTGTAGATTACTGCACGTGATTCTCAGCGGTAGATGCCTCGTGTCTTCAAGACATCTGATTTCGTTCAAGGTGGATTTATTTTCAAATTAACTTCATAAATGGGTCGTTCTAACTTAAATTCGTCGCCAGAGCGGTAGAAAATTCTGCCTTGAGGCAATAACCATAATTATCTGTTTTTGAGCTATATGATAGGGGAAACGACCCGGGGGAGATTTAATGACTAAGCGAGGATTAGCGCGATATCTACGTTAAACACGGTGAATGCGACCTCCTCAGGTTGTCACCTCGAAATCGTTTAGATCGAATATCGGAAGTAATGCCATGGCAACGATTAATGGAAGATGAAAATTTAAAATGCGTTAAAAATGAAATGTCCGGGTTTATGATTGGGGCCTCTTGTAATAGACTGCCATATGGCGCAGCCACGCTGCTAAACATACGAACGCCGTACGCCAGTTCTAGTAGGCAATTTAGTATTTTGAAAAACAGGTTCATGTGCTTGGGTAGCGTAGCGTAGGCCTACAGTGTTAAAGCGGATTGTTCGCGTCTGTCCAAAGTGAACCAAAAATAATAAAACAACCCGTTTTATTCGTAACAACAACTGGTAAATGCATTGCGGCGGCCGCTCCGGAAACTGTTCTGTGGAATCTTTGACTCGGCTATTATGATGTAATGTTTTAAACCGGAGACCTGGCAATGATGGAAAGGGGTGTACGGTGGTTTGGCGATCTGCGTAGGCCTAGTCAAGTTTGCGACAGCATAGTCCAGTTGTGGTAGGATGTTCGATTTGAGTGCATCATGTTCGTCAGTGCAGTGTCTGCAGCCCACACCATCTGATTTGGAATCGAATCCACAACTGTAGTTGTGACAGTCGCGGATGGAGTGTTAATCCAGTTAGTTCCATGAAATACATTCAAATGGCTTTCCGTTGAACCTAATCTGACGTCAAATGGTTAGGGCAGCTTCTTGCCATTGGCGGTAAATCACTTAAGATCAAACGTAGCCATCTTTGACTGTATGTTCTTGACGACCATTCCGTCTCACAAGCTTGTCGCCCCAAGATGAGAAAGATTATTTCGTGATATACGGACGTAATTTACAGTTTTACATTCTGGTTGATCACGTATGGTAATCGATAATTAGTGATCGATCGTTTAGTGGTGAGCTTCAGCTGATCGGTGGGGGTCTTCTCAAGATCGTTACCGTTGTCGTGGAATGTAAAGTTCCCCCGTTGTGGTTATCGATTCCCAAAGGTTGCTGCCAGAAGGTGATGCGGCAGAAACATCGGCTCCTCTCGCTGGTGGGTTCGATTTCTGGTCGTTCCCATGGTTCACGTTAGTGTAGGCCTACATGATTGTGTCTGCTGTGGTACAGGTTTCCTGGAAGCGCCGGTCTTCTCCTGTGTGTAGGCCTTGGCCTATTCGTGATTCCCTGTACTGTACGTGATTTGTTTTCTAGCGTGTATCCAACTGTTGAGCCCGCTCAAAGCGCGCTTCAGTTCAACTGGCGCGGCCGCGCGAAAAGGGGAAGTACGGTACTTCAATTGACGTTTGAAACTGTCCAGAGTTTCGCAGTCCTGAAGCCCGTAGTAGTTTATCCACATATTTTCTCTGAGATCATTCAATCTGATATTCACCATTTCTAGGGTTGATCATCCCTTGACGCCATATGGATGAGATTTTGGCATCTCGTGATCCCCAGGTCACCAAATGGAAGCAATGGATAGTCATACAAAAAAAAACTAATAATCAGACATGGGAGTTTGTTTACACGGCCATCTGCCGATTACCGATCACCCAGTTGTCAGTGCACCTCGTCTCCCTCCCGATGTATCAATCGTGGAGACTGCCCTTGATAGCGAGGCGTACCATTCGTTCATACGCTCGGATAAAGGACACAATTACAATCATACTCATGCGAAGCAACGGACACGTTTGTTACATCTGCTGCGTTTTTGCAAGGCGGTGCTGTCGTGGTTCCTCGTGGCTGCAGGTCTCCTGGGAGTCATTGCTTTAATCGAAAGCATCCGTCATTGTCAGAAGTTGGATTATGCTTCACCAGGGAATACAAACTGGATCGGATCCCCCGCCTTTATCAGGTAAACCCTTTATTTCTCTGCAAAGAGAACACTTTTCAGTGCCGCGTTGTCTTCATGTTGTGTGCTGTTTTCCAAACGAGGCTTTCATTGGCGGGAAATGAAATAACGATGCTGTTGAGAATGGTAAGCCTTTTCTTTGAATCTTATTAATGTCATCTGCTTTGTTGTGGCGTTTAAGGAATGAATCCCAGGATAAATTTACCTCGTCGGCCCAAAAAATCCTCGGGGCAACGCGTTGGCAAACACTTTGCTCCTTTGAAAGAGCAACTTTTTTGTGTGCTGACGTATGGAGCAACACTGAAAAACTCTGCTTCGTCAAAATGACGAACTTACAATGTAGGTTCGTTTTCCATTCACCAAACTGAGTGTATCTGATTCGTCGAAATGACAATCCACGGTTCGTCATTTGGATGAACCTTGTTAGAGATTGTTTGAGATACAACAAGGGTTCGTCCAAATAACGAACCGTAGATTTTCATTTCGACGAATTAGATACTCAGTTTAGTGATAAATGGAAAACGAACCTAAGTCCGTCATTTTGACGAAGAGGGTTTTTTGCAGTGAAGTGCTAACAGCCATATCAGGGGGAGAACCATCCTGAAGAAATCAGGTCCTCTTAGCTTAGCTCCCTAACTCGCACACCCTCGTGCGTGGGAGCTAAGCTAAGAGGACCTGATTTCTTCAGGATGGGTGAGAACCGGCTGGCCTGAGTCTGAAATGTAACAAATGTAACGTTACTCATTCACCACGAATCCTCTTATTGAAGGTTGATGATTGAGCAACAACCACCCCTCGAGGGGTCCCATGGTCCCTTTAAAGCTAATGGTCCCAATCTTGATCATTCTCGTCGTAACATTTGCTTGATTGGAGATGGGATGCGGTTATAAATCACCCAGATGGAGTGCCTGTCCTGGTAAAGTACGGCATCTGTCAGCCCTAAATGGAAGAAATGCGCTGCTTAGAGCTAAACTTTTTTATGCAACGACCTGTTAGGGTAATTGGTATAGGAAATCAGGTTGAGATTGAGGTAGAAAGGAAACAAGCATAAAGGCAGACACACTTAACAGTCTGATTTCAGGAGGTTCCTTCACTTAACAAATTCTCTATGTTTGTATTGCTAAACACGTCCGTCGCTTCATATTTCAACCACTTCCAATTTGGCGATATTGACAAACTGCCGCTGAACCCCATTCATGTCAGTTTTTCTGGAGAAACGCCAGGCTCAGCAGCCGCAGTATATCTATCGCCGCATTCAGTGTTTCTGCAGTGGATATCTCCAATATTTATATGGTAAGAACGGTTTGAAGGAAACTTTCTCAATTGGAACCTTTTCAACCGATTTTCATCCATCTATTGGAAATCGAAGATTCACGGATTCCGAATTTCCACAGCCATGTCTCCCTGTTGTGTTGAGAGGCTCCGACCTCATCTCATCCCCAGCAGTTTGTCGTCCATTTCTCTTGGTATCTGCCACAAAGAACATTCATATGTTGATTTTGTGGCTGTTAACTCGTGGAACACATTCTCTGCTATAACAGTCCATGATAATCGCTCTCTGCAGACTGTCCGTTGACTGTTTGCCGACGAAACGCAGTTCCTGTAACCTGATTCAACAAGAGTAGTGCCCATCCACAGCATGTTTGCCGTCGTTGCCAATGCAATGATGTATCATCGAGTCAGGGAACATCATGCATGCAGCTCAGGACTCGACTCTCCCATGGTGCGGGTGTGATCATAAATGGTGTCATGTATTATGTATGAAATACATATAATGGGCAGTTTTCGCCAAGCCCCCTAAACGCCAACGCGAACATCTATCCTTTTGTTCGGTACTCTACGTGGCATCGAAAAATGGGATTGGCGTTCCCGTTGGCGTTTCGGGGAATTTGCGAAAAGTATACCGGTATGAGTTTTCGCAAAGCCCCCGAAACGCCAACGCGAACGTCTATCCTTTTTTTCGGTGATCTCTTCGTGGCATCGAACAATGGGTTTGGCGTTCGCGTAGGCGTTTCGGGGTCCTTGCGAAAACTCCCTATTCTACTGTTGAGACCGCACTTGTTTCTCTTGATTCCAACGAACTGAAGACATAATGCTTGGTGTTAAGAGGAGAGGATTCTTCCTGAGATCCAAGTCATTTCACTGGGCTCTTTTGCCTCCCCTACGACGGCGGAGATGTCTTTAACGTTAAAGACCATGCTTTGAGAAGATGGAAGTCAAGATTAGTATAGCTTGACTTGTAATATTGTCGCTTACCAACCCTTGCCAAAGATATGAAATTGACAATCTGCCACCTGATAATTCTCTCTTCGTGTTTTCTGCCACCAAAACATTAACGAAGGTTTCTCCTCTCTGATCATAGTATTGATTTAGTAAAACTGGTATCACCTGATAAAGTCATCCACGTTGATTGATGGGTTGAACGTGACAAGTCATTTAATATGGGAATAGGTCCCTCGCTCTTCATCCCATGAACTGAATTCATGATATACAGATTTCGTGACATCTGTTATGTCTACGCCGACTGCGAAGTGACCATTAAACAGAAGGAAACCTCGTCTATGTCGTCTGATGAGACGATAAGCACTTTTCTGATTTTCTTATGGCGTTTGCGACACACCTGTCTCGTGGTACATGTATGATTAATAAATGAAAAATTTACATCGAGTTTTGTGAAGAACCCACTTATTAGTTTGCCAGGCAATCTCGTTTTCGTACCAGCTGATAAGGCAATGATTTCGTCTCAGTGTTTTCGTCTGTGTTTGTTCAATAGTAGCCTATTGATCCAAGAAATGTCAATTGTGTCACTGTGTGAAGTGATGGGCTCAACCACAAGTGTACTATCATATTTGTTTGTCGTCTGCGGACATGAACGTCCTATATAAATGTATACTTTCACCTGATAACGCAATATGGAGTTTAAAGACGCATTTCGAGTTACAAGGTGAGTAGTGCTCTTGTCTGTTTCCTCCTGTGGCTCCCTTCGTCACGGCACACAAACTGGCGGAAGTCTCAGGGGTTTTTGTGCGGTGACGAACCATACCGCCAAGATAGATTCGACGCCAACACACTAAAAGAGTTTTCCCAGCAAGCACTTTGGCTCGATCTGCAGACGTCAATGGGGCACTTTCAATTTCATAATGCAACCCGCGTCTCCTCATATCTGCTTGTTGCTTTGCATTCAGATAAAAAAGATTGGTTCAATGGCAGATGTCAACGTTTTCACGATGATATGCCGTCATTGATACTCTATCTTATCCACATTCACCCCCGCCTACCACATAGTATTGGATTTTTCCACGTGTACAATGGAAAATTGGAGACGCTTTTCATTTCGTTTCGTCAATATTGATGTCTGACTATCGCGAGATTGTCTGATACAAACCATTTGGATTGAAACGCTTGGCACGCTCAAGACGGAATCGGTAAGTTACTATCTCCAAAGGAAGGAGCGCTCTAAAAGCGTTCTACAGGACTGACATTGACTGATGCCTTCTCTCTTGGGACGAAAGGTTCAGGATAGCTGCTTCCATTAATTGGATTGGTCATTCTCTCGGGGATAGTATGTCGAAGGAAGACTTGGTAAGCCTTCTCAGCGGTTCTGGTTCTGGCTAAAGACATGAATACTAAAGGATTTGATGTCATTAGAGGAATGTGTTGCCAGTTGCGTGGAATCCAAATCGAGTTTCGGCTAGCCAAGCAAGTCGAACTCGGAGGCCGCTCCCTTCTAATTTTATGTCTGTATCTCATTCGTCGGTCAGTGCTGAAGCAGCCTTGGCAATCCGGAGTCCTTCGATAATGTTGTTACCGATTTTTAGTCGACAGAGTTTTCCCACCGACGACACTTCAGGTTGGACTGCACTCTTCTGCAGCAGGCCTCGGGACGATTCGCTTTGTTTTCCGCCCAGTTTCCACACTATCCAGCTGTTGTTGTTCAATATACTCACAGACGTTGGTAATTTGTTGAATTTTTATGCGCTCAGTGGTGCGCACACCCCACTAAAACTTTGAATCGAGAAAAAAATGGCGACCATCTGACGGCCAGTCACGTGACAAGCATGACGTCAGTGGGAAACCTCTATAGCGAGTCAATACCAATTTCGTCGTAATATAAGCCGAGTGGATTACGGTAATAGAGGGAATGATCTTGGACTTATAATTACCATGGACTCAAGGAGAATCCAATTCATTCATTTTCTACTTCATACAAGGATTAGAAACTTCTATTTCGGGAAGCATATTAATCGTTCTCATTCGGAGTTGAGGAGATATTGAGTCCTTAATATTCTCCTTTGTTAAGTGCTTGGCAGGTGCTGAGAGCAATATTTAGTGCTTTTATATTCGGTAATCACAAGCTCAACAAGCACTCAGGCAAAGATTGCTGTTGTACGTTTCCGTGGGTTTAAAGATACGGTAGAAGCAGATTGAGAAGTGGGTAGAGACAGACTGACGATGCTGTTTCAAGATAAAGACGAGGACTCGAGGAAATTACATGGCAAGTAATCTTTCCTGGAGTGTTCCGTGCAAAGCGTTGAGACTGATATTCCTCGGCGTGGCACAGTTCGCTTTCGCAGAACTGTTCATGTGAGTGATACGCAATGATAAACTCACATTTCAGTCCAATATCCCCCGCAGCGCTGGGAAATATCAATTTGGGACATTTGAGTTATTAAGCTGTATGACTGAAGGCTGAACAGGGGGCAGGAAATTGCATTGCTGGAGACGATGACTCGGAGGAATAAGTCCGAGAGATTTGCCGTCCAAGTGCGCTTAAGCATGGCGCACACGAGCGATTTTTTGAGCGATTTTCTAGGCGACTAGCCTTGCGACTACAGGAGCGACTGAACATATTTTTAGTTTTTTTTAGTTTTTTTTTACTCGTTTGCGATAAATGCTTCACTGGGAGATCAGTGATGTCGCGGAGACATCACTGATCGACCTCAAAGGTAATTATCGCATGCGACGTAGTAGTCGCATCGGTAGTCGCCCCCATTTTAGTCGCTCGTGTGCGCCATGCTTTAGCTTTTGTGTATTTTGGGACGGATCATCCCGGCGTCCGTCGGTCCGTCCGTCAACCGATGGGTATTAGCTCTTATTGTGCATACCATTCCGATTCATATAGATATCGGCGAAAGAGAGTGGCTCCACTGGAAAAAACTTGATATAATCCATTCTGTGTGATTGATCGACGAGCTTTTTTGATCATTTCATGCCATGAGACGTCTGCTGCCGACACCAAGGTACAAAGCAAACCGAGGATGATGACTGATCAAATACGGTCCCTCTCAGAAAATCACGATTTCGTGACTACTGTGATTAATCTGCAGCATAGATTAGTATAACTGGTAATTTACTTTATCACCTTTCAGACGAGCTTCAAGGCAGGATAATAGGGAGGTTTAGAAATCAAACGATAAACGTAAACTTTACGACAACGTTATTTTTCATACTACACGTTAACCAGATCTTATATTGCATTTTCGGTATAAAAATAACGTTGTCGTTGACGTTTACGTTTATTGTTTGATTTCCAAACCTCCCTAGTGACTCAAGGTGCTCCTCTATGTAGTTGTCGGACAACTCGGCTCATGGGCAATTCACCATTTGGTTTCCTTACGACTTAAGCGGAGACCAGTGAAACAAACGACTGCCAATAAATTTGGTTGAGTTGCCCATAGAGAGCCAACTGGAGAGGAAAAATCTACTAAGAGGAGCACCGCCGTCACTCTTCAATCATGAAACCGAAGATTTGCATTCCAGTCGTCCCAAGGAAGACGTCGGAACGGCGACACTGATTCGATTTTGTTTGTATAACAGCCTTTTTCGTCTTTTTTTCTTCAGCATGCATCTTTACGACGAGTTTGAACGACAACACTGAATTCTTCCTCAGCAGAATGCCCATTGCCATGGCCACCATGGATTACCACAGACTGGTGGCCAGACGGGCCAATCCTGGTCACCTGTCCTGACTTGGCAGCAAACGTGGACAAGATGCGCACAATTAGACGGAATAAACGCATGTAATTTTCTAAACCTTTACCTTCGGCTCTAATGGCTCTTGTGTTGAGCAAGTTTTTCCAACCCTTCTCGGCTTGGGGATTGATCAGATAGATCAGTTTCAATACATAGGATCTCATGGGCGATGCACATAATGTTGCTGGATCGTTTTCAACGGCTTAACGTCAGTTGATACCAGTCGTTCGACTGTATTGAGGGCTCTCATGTTCCAGTGTGGAGATACAGAACGTACACTAACGTCACTTGAGATCATTTGTTCCGTAATTAAGCTGTTGAGCTGAAATTCTATTGAGGCGCTGGAGATACCGAACAAACACTGATAGTTTCGGAAGCTGCGTTGAAGCAGACTCGATCGCCGATCGTTCAAACGACTCCTTTTACGGAAAGCAGTGTTCGTTTTGGTAAGATGCGCCGATATGTGCGACCCGATCAGATATGTTGTGCTCGCTGATAACATAACGTGACGCGCAATCGAAAAACTGTTTGGAATCAGTGGCTTCGTCGTGAATCCAAGCGATAAAGCAGAATTTTCTTCCTTCGTGAACTGTCTTGCATAAAGCAATGGAAATATTCATTGAGGAAATGTGAGAGATGTACTCAAGCAAAATGTGGGACTAATGACTGCAGGTAGAACTTAGGTTTTTTGGCTAAAACCCCGAAAACACAATTTATTGACAAAATAAGGAATAATTCGATTGTGCACTGAGCGCGACCTGTCAAATTGGATTAACGTCTGCTCGAAGGAACTTCCGGCTCCGAGAAATACAAACCGGAATATCAAATCAAATCAAATCGTCTGCGTATCTTGATTGAATAATCAATCATAGTGTCGTCTGCTGCTGTTAAACTTCCATTCCTTGGATGGTGTAGGTCTTATAAGACTTCGGAAAACGCTTGACGTCTCCTTGTCTTGTCTTCCTGTGCAACAATTTCTCAATTAAGTCGCTTCCTGCGTGTTGTATGTATCTTCTGAGCTTCTGAGAGAACGCATTCGCTCTCAGTCTGACTTCGATTTACATACAAAATTGTCGGTACAGTATAATTACCGCGGAAGGCATCTGCAATGTTCTAACGTTGGCGTAAATGGGCACGTACTCCTGAATTACGGTGTCGTTTGGAGAATGTAGTCGAGCGAATCGTACAACTCCTTGGAAACATGAGAATGTGCTTGAGCTCTGCCTCGTAAGATTTGACAGCTTGGCAGTTTGAGAGATTTAGGATCACCCTGTGATCTTTACATGAGAAGTTGCTTGTAGTTCTGCGTCTTACGATTGGACAGCCCGGCAGTTTAAGACACCCGTGAATTAGAGCATCAGTGATCTTCATCATGCCGGTTGTGAACCGATTTCAGATGATGCGGAGCCGACGGTGCTCCAGCGACCTGCAGCCAGGAAGCTTAGGCATCAACCGCATCAACAGACGGTCTTCCTCTGTGTGTGGGTTGGAGCGGATACGGCTACGGACAGTTGAACCACCCACCAAACCAAGGACACCCATCCCTACCAAAAAAATATTCATCATTGCCATGAGTGTCGTCGTTATAGTTTCTATATATTTTTATTTCTATTTCTACAAGTGGTAAATTATGTATATAGTGTTATGTGTTTTAATAAATGCTGCAACTTGAGCGGGTTTACTTGTAGGCCTAAATTTCCCAGGCTGAAATGTACATCGTCCTTTTTACAGGGCCGTATAAACACTTCGCATCCTCGCCTCGGTAGAGTGCCTAGTCTCGGTCAACCAGCCGCTGTTGCGAACCAGATTGGGAATCGCAAAACGGCTGGCTGCGCGAGACTATAGACTGCCAGTAAACTGACCAATGAAAACACAGCTTCAGTCGGACCAATCAACGTCATTAGCATCTAAATACGTCATGGACGACGGCCTGGCGCGGAGCGAAGCATCTCATACGATTGCGTTCAAAGTCAGCGATTTTGCAGCACAATAAATTTCATTCCACGTTTTTAATCTCGCACCATCTATCTCATCTTTGTCTTGAGAACAAGGGTCGACCCTTTCTCACGCTCGCTGTTGGCGTGCAAGTTGGTTCAAATGGTTAACGATTCCAACCACGGACAGAAAATCAATGCTTCTTCATTCTTCAGTATATCCGGAAACTTTCTAAAGCTTCCTATCAAGCAATGTCGTCTGCCATTCGATGGCAATCCACGAATCACATTTCAGTCGAGAAGGGCTATTAAGAGGTTTGTTGACAGGTGAAACCGACAGCATTTTGGTTGCACGCAACATTGGATATGGTCGGTGATAGACCATGTTTTGTGATGCCCTGGTCGGCTGGCGGATGTTCCTGAATGCCATTGATAAAATTCAGAAACAGCTCGTTTTTGATGGTCAACCACAACCTGAGTTAGGCGATTAACCAATCAAAAACACCCTCACGTCATGTGACTTCATAGTCTCGCGCAGGCAGCCGTTTGAAACAGCGGCTGGGTGACGAAGACTAGTGATTTCGTCGCGCACAAGTAACGGCTTAAACGACCATCACTTTATCCCTTTTCGATTGATTGCTTCTTTCGTTATGGCACAGGTGGATGATTAATCGGGGATCCATTCTTGATATGCAATCAATTTGCCAAGCTGTAAGTAGATAACATTAGGATTACGATATTGCCTCCTCTGCCGATCAATCAGTCGCCAAGCCGAACCGATTCTGATTAAAGCTGCTGGCGATCAACCATCTTCGACAAATCCCAAAATTGCTCGCTGACGCAAGGACGTGCACCACCACCATTTTCGAGGCTACAACGTCCGTCGAGCTCGATTCGAACCTCGTACTGTGCATAACAGGCCGGATATTTTTTCAAAAAGAGCCTCCAGTCTAGAAGGGGCGTCAATGGCAAGGATTGTCGAGAATGACAAACCCCCAGCGAAAAAGACTCCCTTGCTGATGTGGTTATTCTTCCATGGACAGTTAACACGAACGATCGAAGACGAGGCTTGCTTTGGCAAAGCCCCGGATGTGTTCGAAGAACGTCAATTTGGGATTTATCTATTGATGCATTAAAATGTGAAGTAATTAATGGATGTCATTTCCAAACATTTCCATCACGGAAGATTTCATCTAAAGCCGCCAAAGGAAAATCTGCTTAACATCAAGTGAACCCAACTGTAAGATTTCACATTCTAAACACCCAACTAAATATTAGTTTGCCAAGAAATGCCCGCCGCGAAGACGTCTCAAAGGTTTGCATCCTTTATAAAACCGAGGAGATTAAATTTTCCCTAGGCTAGCTCGAAATTCGTGGTTCAATTTGTAATTAAATGCACTATTTGAGGCATGCTGATGTTAGTTCTTTTGCGAATACTTAAGAATCCCGTGGGTAAAGAAGTAGGTTTACCACGCTGAAGGCTGGTGTAATTGGAGTGTACTCCAGGGAACAAATTGTCCCGGCACAAAGATTTCTTTGTTAGATCTTAATGAATGTTGAATACGGACTGAATAATGATAAACAATCGTGCAGTGACTGACACCTTAGAAGTTAGGAAACAAAATGTACTTTTACTAACAGCATTCCAGGCACGTTTCGTCGTCTGCTCTTGATGTTGTTCTACCAAATGCCGGCGTAATATCGGAAGAGAGCTAACAGGAGACGGAGACGAAGCTTCCTTTCGAGAAGAGGATCAACATTGACACAATTACAATGTAACCACACAGTCAAAGCGTCGGTCACTGGTCACGTCCGTCTGAGAAAGTGCAGTGGAAGCTTCTAGCGCCTGTCACCTCTGATGTCCGGGATTCGATTCCTGGTCGAAGCTGGTCCTCGGATAGAAAGGGCGACTCTCTCTGACAGCGTCGGTTACCACCTGGGGCTCCGGTTTTCTCCTAAATTACGTACAAAGCGCCCAATATCTAGCGGAACAGGAGCGCCAGCGGGGGTGGAGCGGCAAAGACGGGAACCAGTCTACCCAATATCCCCTAAAGAGCCAATATTGAGCCACATTGGAACACAAAGCTCTCGACCCCGGCTCTCGACTCAATAATTTTTTACGTCAGTACCGATTCTGACGGTTCTGCCACCAACCACGTCTTATGAGGTGTTCCCGAGAGATATTGCGAGAAGTGAGATGAGGGAGAATCAACCTCATCGGTCCATCGACGAACCGCTCGAGTTTTCCTCGTTGTTGGAACCTGCTTAGCTACATCTCCTTGAGAGCCTTCCGTCCCGTGGTTTGTGACAGGAGTAGACAACTAATGGCAATCCGCCAGTCGCTAACGGTTTGTGAAGCACTTGTTGATGGTAGAGGCTGGCGTGCTCTCAACAGATTCAGGATGCTTGCATCGATCGCTGTAAAATCCCTTGACATTACCTGCATGTAAGCCGCGGCACTGGCAGCTTAATGTGAGAGGAATAAAAGTCCGCTGTGAAATGGTCCGCCTGGGTTGTTGGTAATGGAATACGCTACAGGAATGGATGACTAAGGAATCCTTTTATCCACGGACAATCTCTCCTTGGGACGTTCTCCTACCACACCAACATCTATGCCTAATGTTTATGTAGGATCACTTGGTATCATTTTGCCTGGCTTGCACCCCGTCAACCCGTTACCCCCACATAGCCACCAGAATCACAAACCAATTTGGCTTCATCGGAACAATCTGCCTCATCAGATCGGGACAATCATAATTCTTCCTGCGGCGCGCCTTTGTGTTCGGCAGACGACGATAAACAAGCGGCCGATTCCCCGTAAAGATGTGACGGCATAGGGACAACAGGCCAGGAGCAAGATGTGGCGGACGTTGAAGCCATTGCTGATACCATCTTGGCGTTACCTCCTTCAGATACGCCAAGAAAACGCCAGATCCTCAGAAGCGAAACAAAATACCTTCATCGGTAAACATTCCCATGTTTATGGTTCCCGATCAATCAGATCGGGAACCANGGTAGCTGACGATACATACTAAAGATGCGTGGGTAATGATCCAGCTTTGTCCAGTTATCCTCGGGGGAGGAACGTGAGACGACACAGTCTGCACTAATTTGGTGAATTCATGGTGGTGGGGAGCCGTGAGTGACATGAATGTACTATAGAGGGTCTACGGCAGTCTCCTCGACGCTCGAGACAGCATGCATACGGATGTCGTTGAACACATCATGAAGGCGCTCCTTCACAGAGTTTTCGGACACGAGTTGGCTCTGAATGGGTATGAAACTCGATCGTAGAAGCGGGAACTCGTGTCAATAGGGAGTTTTCGCAAAGCCCCCGAAACGCCAAAGCGAACGCCGAACCCATTGTTCGATGTCACGAAGAGAGCACCGAACAAAAAGGATTAGACGTTCGCGTTGGCGGGCTTTGCGAAAACTCTAGGCTGTTCAAGGCGTAAGCTGTACGGAAACCGAAACAGTGGCGTGTCCTTTGAGAGCCTATTAACTCTCACTCGGAGGAGCGGTTTTACTCTACATTACCTGCCCCCAGGGTTTCCTTCAGCCCTTCACGCATCTTTCCGCGACACTCTCACTTTATTCGTCATCATTTTTCGCCGTCGAATCGAGGGACGACAGCATCCTGTACCATGGCTCTTGGACTATATTGGGAGATCTCTGGACGAATCGATGGTCATAGGTGCCAATGTTCCACTCCTCCCACTCACCTCCACCTGATCAGACGTCCCCAGCAAGATCCCCTCAGTCAAGACGAAGTCAAAGACAACGTGTCCATGCGGACACCGGCATGATCATCATCATCATCGCCCGAAGGACCTTCGGGCGCCATATCTGACAGATCAAACAATGAACGGTGCTGTTATACGTATTCCTCGGACATCAAACGGCCGAATACCCTCATTAAGCCGGTGGTCAATACGCGGATCCCGGTGATACGACATTGGGCCGGCTGTGGAGGCAAGCCACCGTGAATTACGACTGTATTTCCCATTAATGTCTGACGTGCGGACAAACGTATAGATCACAGTCGCTGGTGATGTATGATATGCTTTATGAGAACTGACTTTTTCTGGTTAATTGATGAGAATATCACAGGATAAAGCGAATGGTCGTACAACAAACGGACAGTGCATTAGCAAGGGCGTGGCTAGCTCCTTTGGCTGGAAGAAAGGCATTTGGTGGTGGTGGGGGGGGGGGGACTGCATTGTTGCCATTACGTTTTTCGGCAACATCTAGGGGGCATTGCACCACAACCACCCTAATTAGGCATTTCAGTACAATTCTTATTAAGCTGCGTTTACCAGACATCCGGAATGCGGTATAGGGACGCGGAATCCCCCGCGGAAGCGATATGTTGTATGCGAAAATGCTTGCATTTTCCGCTTCCGCGTTCCGCAATCCGCATTCCGCGTGTCAGCTAAACGTAGCTTTAGACTAGAAGATAAAATGTCCCTGCCGGATGGCATCTCCTGTCACTTTTGAGGGGGAGATAATGGTACTGTAACCCAAATAATACAGTTCTGTTCGAGTGCTTGCCGGACGAGGGCGCCTCAGCTCCACGCTACCGAAAACAACTAATTCTGAATGCACTCGCGCCGTCACATCATTTTTCAGCTGTTCTCCACATCATTCATTCATTTATCAATTGCCAATTTCTTTGAGACTTGTAAATATAACTGGCCATAAATCAAAATTGGCAAATGAAATGAATGACTAACTTCATTTTTCAATCATTGACAACAAACATCATAAGCAAGCGGTTGCTTTTTGCTGGTAATCGATAATGTCAACAAGGCGTCGAGAAGAACATAACGGGAAGACCACACCGTCAAATAGTCCCAGTGGTTGTGCGTAAGCCTGCCGCACACTGGAGCTATCTGCTGAGCAAAAAAAGTCATTCGAGACCGTTTGCTCAGCAGATAGCTCGCGTGTGCGCGTATTTTCGGTGAGTTTTCTGCCTCGCGAGGCGCATACAGTGGCACACTTTGCGTAATGCTTGAGATGGTGTCCGTGCCACTCTGTGCGAGAGGTTGTCGATAATCCGCAAATGTGAACCACATCTTCGACAGTCTGTTATGTTAACGATTCATGGGTAATTCTGTTGATCAAATTAAAGGATTTACCACATCTGTTCTCGCAGTCACCATGTATGTACAATGTGATGCTTACCCCTCTTCAAATCCGTTTCATTTACTTCATTACCACGTGCTCCGTAATGCAGCCATCTTTCATCAGACCTTGGAACTAATACATTGACATAATGGGGGAACAGCTTGATCAAGGTGTGTTAGATGGTTCGAGATACCGTTGCACTCAGATTCTTTGATGGAGAATTAAAAGAATCTAAGTGTATCAAAGGATTTCATGGTCAATTTTAAAGGCAAGTTAGCAATAGACGGGGTTGCATACATATCATGCCCCCTAAACTGCCCTGGAATCCACAAAACAAGAAGTGAATATCAACATTTTGTAAAGTGTTTATTACCATGCAAAATCATTATTACAAAATGAAAATGATGTGACTAATTTACAATATCATGCAAAATGAAGAGAAACTTCAACAATACATAATGTACATTACAATGATGAACTTCCGGTTTCCAATGAACAAGAGGCCCATGGACCAAACTACTCAGCTGTGCTAGAACAAGGCAGCTGTTTTCTTTCAAACTGAGATGCACCATGTGCATTACAACAACTTTTTGTAAATTTCAACCTCAGGGCTGTTTGAGATCTATAAGCCAATTTTCTGAACTATTTATCCACAAATTAGTCCACCACTTGCTCACCTATTCCACCACTCATCTATAGATGCCTCACAGCTATAGATGTTGTAGATATAGAGGACAGTCATCAGGCCAATCTGGATGAGCCTCCCCAGGACCACATCCTTATAAAGTGCCTCTGGATACCACGACATCCACGAATCATCAGTTATTGTCATTCTGTGAATATGGTTTGTCACAACCTGAGTAATGACATATATAAATGCTAATCTGATGGCTAATGGTGACTGCACTGGGGTAAGAGATAGAGTGGTCTCATCCTCAAGATCGTCGTCCTTTTTTGCATCACCCTGTAAGAAAAAAAGACCAAAATAACATGAATTCTGTACAGAATTGAAGTAGACAAATGAGTTGTTGTGTGGCGCCTTGATTATGAAGGCAAAGGTGGCCAGAAAACCAAGCAGAGTGGTTTGTTGTCCTTGGCTACTGACCATACTTACCTCATCTCCTTTGAGCCAGTCAACAACATTTCTCATGAAAGACAGAACACAATACAGTCGCACAATGACCAAGATTAGGAATGTGGGAGACAAGATTTTCTGAAGAAATTGAAATGCCCTGGCTCCTTGATCTGGAAAGTGAAGAAGACATCATCAAACAGAGAAAACTGTCAAGGACGAATAGTCACACGTCATCAAATGACATCACCTCCTTTTGTTCCATCGGAAAGTCACAACACAGCACGAACAGTGACAAAAAGACGGTGAAAATCTCAACGTCAGACATCTCTGCTTTGTCAGTTATTACTCACCTGCAGTGTTAGATGTAACAGAGAAGAACAGCTTGAAAAAAGACAGATGTAGTGACCTGTAAAAATAGAACATTTTGTCAATCAGTGGAGTACCTTAATAAACCAGGTAGTATGTTCGAAATGTCAGCAGGAAAACAGATTGACACTTACGACTTTTTTGAGTCAGGTGGACGTTCTAGAGGGTGGTTGGCACTGTAGGTCTCAGCACTCATTGCATAAAGAACACCAAAGGTAAGCAGTGTGACCATGGCAGCATCAGAGATAATACCTAGAAATAAGATACCCGGGTACTACACTTGCAATTCCACAAAAGGATCAACAGTCTTGTGATACCGTAAGTACATATGTTCAAGAGGAGATGATAGGAGCCAGCTGGGAAGAACTTTAAAATCTCTAACATACTTACCTTCATCGCAGTATATACTGCAAGCATGGATGACTATACCAATTGCAATTAGCACCAAAATCAACCTGAGAAAGCAAAAGATGTCAATATCTATCAGTTCATTCAGAAGAATATTAGATATAAAGAACCACATTTTAATGAAGTCCACTCTGGGTACACATGGAGATTAGAAGAACCTGAGTATGAAGAGAACATGCAGCTGTACCTCTTGGGTAGCTTTACCCTCTTGGGTTTTGAGAATGAAAATCACTGGCAACTACAGGGCTAATCACCCAATGGACTGTTGTCACATACTCACCACTTAGCACTTGATGTTCCATAATTTGACACAAGAAGTCCAAGAAACATGCATCCAATGTAGCAGCAACCAGAGACTGTTAGAATAACACTCTGAAATACATGTAAACAGGGTTATATATTTATTGGAATTGTAAGCAATAAACAGAACAGGGTACCTCTTGAAAAGAGTAGCATTGTAAGTGAATTCTAACTCACCTTGAAAGTCTTTGGCTGCTCATCAATTTTCTCCTGAAGCCTCTGACTCAATATCATACACAACCCAACCAGTTCAGCTGATTCTACAAACAACCAAAGTGGCTCTGATACCCACAGAAGTTTGTCATACAGCCAGATCAGTGAGTAGGGAATGATATTCACAGGGAGGCTCATGAGGCCCAGGAAGACGAACACTTGAACATAGGGAAAGAGAGCACCCTGGAATGATAAATGTAATTCACTATTCAGGGAGACAAGTTGTCAGAATTGAGAAATAGAGCTGCAACATTGTTTTTTTTGGTTGGAGTGACAAATCATGTTCCATGTTCAAAATATGGTTCATCGCCAAGACAACAGTTGGAGGATGCATCAATCGGCCAAGGTGGAATTGGTGTCTCTGTTTTACTTTTTGACAGTTTCGCAAGAATCTCACCCAAACTTCGGGGAATAACTGCAAAATGAGACTATGTAACATCATCTGCAGAGAGATTCTGAGAATTGGTTCGGTTCCGAAAAAGGAACCATAGAGTGGCACACTTATGAGCCATAGGTACGGGATAAAACTCGATATGAATTTGAAGCTGAGGCACTTCACACTCGACGAAACCATCCACATGATGGCGTTTGTATAAAAAGCGGACCACGGAAACATTGTTTACGATGGACCGAGACCAAAACTGGAAAATAAGTTATGGTCTCGTAGCAATACTCTACCACCAACATAGACATACTAAGCAAAACGGTTAGGCCTAAAAGGAAGAAGGCTAGAGAAAGATGACGTGTAATGAACTTCGACTGTTTTATAGCACCCTTTCAAACAAATCTTTACTTTATACGCACCCAATGTCAAGGTTCCAAAAATGGTCGCGAGATGGCGTCGTTGTACGCCCGCTTGTTGCGTAATCTCAGACCTGCCAAGTCAGGGCTCTATAAAGTTCATGACTCATGTCGATTTGTACACACTTTATTAACTTATTGATCAGCGAGCTGTAGCGTAGAGTGATCGGTAAGTCAGTGTCGTCTTCAATTCTTACACGTTCAGTTCCAGTGCCGGTGGAGTAGGAAATCAACGTTGAGGTCCTGAATGAATGACTGAAATGCGTCCGGTAATCGTAACATAGGTTTCTCCCATGCTTTGTTCTGTACTGTGGTCTGGACGTGGGTTGTATTTTCGGACACGCCGTATGTGTGGTATTAAAACGCTCCTTTCCACAGGATTTGTTCTACAGGCTACAGAACGAGTTTAGAATCCCCGATCAGTGCTCAAAAAAGGTCATCGATTGACGGCATAAAGCCACGTTGTACAATAGGCGCCAGGATTTCCGTTATTGTGTGCCATGGCCCATGACGTCTGGAGTAACGTCACTTCTGATTGAGGATTCTAAACTTTAATAGCCCAGTCTACACCTATGAAATGTTGCTTTTCAGAAAAAATCAGAAAGCCATCATAATGGATACTGAAAAAGCTGGATGTCACCTTCAGAACTCCAAAATGACGAAAAAGGAGTCTTCTTACTCAACTGAGTACACCTTACCAGGTCTCCGATATGCCAATGTTGTAAAAGTCATAGCGTTCGTTGATGGAATCTTCTCGTTGATATTGTGGCTAACTGGTAAGGAAATGAAGTAACATGTATCTACAACGAATCCCCATTTCACAGAAGCCATATGTGACTTATAACTTCACATAAAGTCACTTAGTTTTTGAAGAAGGGCAGGAGGGAATTGCCATCTTGATTATTTCATAATGTACTGATACTGATTGTACCACATTTTGTGTTAGAAGACCCCTCTGAGCTGAAATCTCTCCTTTTGGAGATCGTTCAATCCTTGAACTTCTCATGATTATGTTTGTTATTTCAGGTGGATTTTCTGAGTATTTCATAGACAACATCATCCATTTCCACATCTTACATTCAGTATTTGATCTCGCCGTTCTTGCTGCTTTGAAGATAATACTGATATTCGTTATTTTGGACTTCTTGGAAAAGTTTTCAATGGCGGAGATAGAAGAACCCTATAATCGTCAAATTTCAAAAAAGAAAAACACTATCCATGCTGTGTTCATCATTTTTCTGTTGCTGACCATGGCATATACCATCACAAAGGGAGGGCTGATTCTGAATGCAGTGCTTAATGATCCAAACTACCAAACCATGCATCTAACATTCAACATTTTAACAATAAGTGCTACAGTGTTTGGTATCATTGAATTCTTACTGGCAATCGCAAGCTTTGCTTTCATGAGGAGGCTCAAGTTGTGCAGGATCAAACACATGTTCAATGATAATGGACAGGAGGTTGATGAAGAGGGAAAAGTGGTCCAAAAGAGTACAAATCTGAGACGTTTAGCATCCCTAGCCAAAGAGGTTTGTATATTTATGTTGTCCTCTTGAACCCAAACACCTGGCAATCTAGTCATCCTGTACTCGGTCAGGGTATCCAAATCACGGCGACAGTACATTGTAGCTATTTCAAATACTCATTTACTTTCTAGATTTTTTCAAAACCATGTACCGGTAACTGCCAGGTTGATTGCAAAGTACAGCTACAAATAGTCAGTTTTCTGATGTGATAATAATCGATACAACACCAGAAAGACAACAGCAGAGATGATGCTTTATGGAACTGTACATCAGTGATTTGTCACCATTTCAGGAAGTGACGTTGTTAGTCTTGGGATGTCTCTGTCTCCTTGCATCCAGTGCATCTACCATGGTGGCGCCATTGTTGTTTGGGCAGGTTGTGGATGCTGCCCAGAAATCCATGGGTAAGCATAGTTTGTCATACAACTTGTAGCATCCATTCATAGCATTTGCTCTCTGATCAATAAACGAAGCATTTTGAACAGACACACTCTAGATTGGTGTTAAAACTGGGTTTCAAACTTCATATTTTCAATACCGGTACTTGAATTTTCTTTTTCTTAGCTGACCTCAACAGAACCATACTCATTCTGTTTGGAGTATATGCTGCTGGAAGCGTTGCTAGCATGTTTCGAGCTTGGACATTCACCATTGCCGGACAGCGAGTTGTAGCCAGACTGAGAAGTCGTCTCTTTGCCAAGATAATCATTCAGGATATTGCTTTCTTTGATGTTACAAGGTACAACAAATCTTATGGATTTATATCTAGTGATGTATTCAGCAGCTTTTCCTTAGTGTCTTCAGTTTCCTCACAAGGAAATCTACTTCAAAACCCAAACTAAGCGTCATCCAAATAATGTTATTTTACTACAAGTTCTTCCTTTCTCCCCACAGAACTGGTGAGCTTACCAACAGATTATCAGCTGACACTGGAGTCGTTCAGAATGCAGTCACAGTAAATTTATCCATGCTGATGCGAAATCTTCTCCAAGTATTTGGATCGATAGTGCTGATGTTTGTCATAAATCCAGCCCTGTCTGGTGTCCTTCTTGCCGTGGTTCCGATAGTTTCTATTGGGGCTGTGCAGTATGGTGAGTCAAATTTGTCTTCTCAAGATATTACACGATTCAGAAATATAGAAAAAGGGGCTCCTGAGGGGCACAACTCGTCTGAGTTATCCTGTCATGTCGAGTACATGTACTTGTGATCTACATGTATTTACCCCTACTCTGACAGGTATATTTGTGAAGAAAAAACAGAAAGAATTTCAAGATTGTCTAGCAGATGCCAGCACCGTTGCAGAAGAGTGCATCTCAAGTGCCCGCACCGTGCGCATGTTTAGCAGCGAGAAGGCGTCCATTAAAGATTACCATGGAAAAGTCCATCTGAGTTACCTGGTTGGAAGGACCCTTGCCATAGCTAGCGGTAAGTGTTTAGTTTGGCTTTCGGCCTATGCCATTCTAAATGGTACTTTATTTCTACTTAGTATAATTGAAACTCTGTACAATATCTTAATCTATGCCTTTCATTCTTCCTTTCAGGTGCATTTCAGGGCGTCATTGGTATGGCTGGATATGGTGCAATAGTCCTGGTGCTGTGGTATGGTGGTAAACTCGTATTTGAGAAAAGCATCACGTCAGGAGTTCTCTTCTGTAAGTGGGAAAACTTGAAAAGTATTCCTCTATATAGAATGTGCAGTGGATTTGTCGAATACTTCCTTGGGTGGTCCTTGGTGTTGTGGCCCACACCATTGTCTGTGTGCATTGATTCAAATACAGGCAGCAGCCATGTGTGGATCGGTACACGTAGCTGCAGTAGGGACAGTAATGGAGGCTGCAGGAGGATGACAGGAGGCATGTTGCCATATGACATAGGTTATGTCATTGAATTTAATCATTCCCAGCTTACAGTATTTTATCAATATTTCAGCATTCATGTTGTACACACTCCAAGTTGCAATAGCCTTTGCTACTCTTTCATCACTGTATGGTGACTTCATGAAAGCAGTTGGAGCATCCATCCGCATCTTTGAGTTACTGGACCGAGTTCCTGAGGTACCATGTGAGGGAGGAGACAAACCGATTGATTTTGATGGCAGTATTCGTTTCCATGATGTTAGATTCACATACCCTTCGAGAGCAGATACTGAAGTCCTCAAAGGTGTTAGTTTTTCCGTCCAGCCTGGTCAGATGGTGGCCTTGGTAGGTCCTTCTGGTGGAGGCAAGTCCACCATTGTCAGTTTGATAGAGAGATTCTATGATCCAAACTCTGGAACTATTGACGTGGGTAAGTTAGTTCACCTTCCAGATCTTTGATTCTCAGACTGGTGGAATATGGAGGGTTGGCCAAGAGACAGCCCAAATCTGATCATCTGTTATAGAATTTCTGGGAACAAGAGTCTACCAAAGAAACTCAACAAGTCTTAAGCTTCAGCCTCAATGAAGGTAGTTTGTCAATTACAACAAGGACTTACTGTATCTATTTGCAGGTTCCTATGAATTGAAGTTCCTTGACCCAGAATGGTTGCATACAAAGATCTCAATGGTTGGACAAGAACCGGTGTTATTTGCATCTTCTATAAAGGATAACATAGCATATGGAAGGGAAGCATCTTTGGAAGAGGCAAGTAAATCCATCCCAGGCCAATTTCATCAACAAGACTACCTGCCATGCATGGTCCCTGGCTTTGCACTGAAATGAACCTCACTATTGAGACCAACTCACTAGGAAGACCACTTTATCTTGGTCCCTAAGATGGTCTTGTCACCAAAGTTCTACTGTAGTATAATTGACAGTAGTGTGAAGGTTGTGAGAGAGATTTACTCTCTGTGTTTTACAGGTGGAGGAAGCTGCCAAACAGGCCAATGCCCACGATTTCATCATGTCATTCGACGATGGTTACAACACACTGGTCGGCGAAAGAGGGATCCGGTTGTCTGGTGGTCAGAAACAAAGGGTTGCAATAGCCAGGGCACTGATTATGAACCCTGATATATTACTACTTGATGAGGTAAGCATTGTATCAGAGTGTGCAAAGAAACCCTGGGTATAATGAGAAGGGTCCAATTGTCAAATTAGTATGCAGGCAGACTGAAGTTATCACTAGTTACTTGTAGGCCTATGAGAAGGAATTGTATCAGGAGAATCTGGTTGTGTCGCCAAGTTTTGTCTAGAATGCAACCTAATGAGGCCCCACGACATAAAACTAAGCTCTATAGCCCCCTGATCTCACCATCTTTTCAGGCCACCAGTGCTTTGGATGCTGAAAGTGAACATCTGGTTCAGGAGGCCATTGATAATGCCATGAGAAACCGAACTGTACTTGTCATTGCCCATCGACTGTCAACTGTCAAACATGCATCAAAGGTCAGTATTAGTGTCAGCATTAGTATTAGTATAAGTATTAGTATTAGTATCGGTATCAGTATAAATATCAGTGGTTGTCTCATTTTGGACATCTATCATTTACGTTGTCAAATCAAAATCTCTGTGATAAGGTATCTCTGTGATACACTGCTCCAGCCTAGATGTGAAACATTGCCTATGAAATGGATTGAAAGTGTAGTCAGGGTTTGAATCCACTGAACATACATGTACATGTGTACTTCTCCATCCAGGCTACTCCAGCGCAATTCTGACAATGTACGCGATGGTTCCATTTGGTCATTTTCCTCTCTCCAGGTTCTCGTGGTTGACAAGGGGCAGGTGGTTGAACAAGGTACACATGATGAACTTCTCAACCACAATGGAGTTTACAAGAAACTTGTCCTGAGGCAACTGATGGCAGGAACTGTGGGCGCTAAAGATGGCAAGAGTAGCCTTGAAGAGTCGGAGGAAACTGCAGGTGTAGCTGATGTGGACTGATGTGTTTGGAGACACAAGAGGAAACCTTGGGAGATGGTTGCACATACAAAATCTGTGGCTAGTCTTGCCGTGACATGTACCGATGCTGTGCACATTCAGGAAGCACAGTTTTCTTGCCTTAAAGCCCCACTGTATTGAATGTGAAAAACGCAAATCATCGCCGCGATTCTCGCACGACGTCAGCGTATTGTAAAATGTACTACGCTCTGTCTGAATACATTAGAGCTCTCCCTGCAGTTTTTTCCAATGCGTGCTGAAAACTAGGCCTTGATTCTGTGAAGTGCGCATCAGACAAGCATTCTGGGGACCTTCACGAGGCTATGAGACCTCTATGTGCACTCTCCTAACTTTTTGAAAATATCGTAAAATTCAATACTTTGGGGCTTTAATACTTCAAGCAGAACACGTAGATTTGTTGGATTAACACTAACATCACAATTCCGTGTTGTGATGGTAGAACACCAAAGACACATTCCTGTGATATGTGGCTCTCCCACGTGCAACTGCACGTGGGAGTTGGTTCTTAATGGGCAATTCTCCATTGTTGGTTACTGTGGTTTTATTCTGTTTACTCTATGGCAAATGCAGCTGAGGAGTATTTTCCTGTACACTAATAATTCATACAAGCAAATTGTAATGCCTTCTTTCATTCACAATCACAAGAGCAAGAAGGGAAGTTGTGAAGATGACAATAGCTCATGTTTTATGTATGTATGATCAAGAGCCTAGTCTTTTAACGTGATAAATTACATATCATCATGAGATAATATACTCATTTGTGGGTCATCCACATGAGGTCCTGACTTCATGCCTGCTGAGATTAGCCATTTTAATCACATGCACGGGTGCAGGTGAATGTTTCCAAATACCGGTATATATTTGTCTGTGATCTTTTTTGTATGTATAAGCACTGTAGTTTTTGTGTTTTCATGTCAAAGAAACATTCACTGAAAATATACACGCGTTCTTCTGTTTTTCCCCTTCTACATAATACATAATGTAGTTTTTAGCTGGAGCGCAGATGACTTGGCTGTGATCTCTATTAAATTCTCCCTGGCAGAGATGAACTGCCACATATCCCCAGGCCAGAATACGCATTGCATTCTGAACAGCTTACACAAGGCATACCGGTACATTTATTTACTTCCAGCTATTTACAATGTACCTTGCCTCTCAGATGATCCCTGTGACCTGAGACTATAAAACTAAGACCCATTGTACTATAAAACTAAGACCCTACCATAAAACTAAGACCATTGTACTATAAAACTAAGACCCATTGTACTATAAAACTAAGACCCATTGTACTACAAAATTTTTTTTTTACATATATATAGTTTATTATCTAAATGATATAGACAACGAGGACGAGAGTGAGCAGGCTCTGCTCATATTCTCATCCTCTACAGAATTTTCTTTGTACAAAGGGAACGTTGCCACTACCACTACCATTGTACTACAAAATTAAGACCCTACCGGTACTATAAAACTAAGACCCATTGTACTATAAAACTAAGACCCCCCAACTAAACTTTTCCGAGCCTCATTTCCTAGTTATTCCTGATATTGTAGCCTATTTAATCAGTTCTGGCTTCATATGAATGCATGAATATCTATATTTCCTCAAAAATTATGTGTTTCTGGGCGAAGTCCTTTATCAGATCACATATTTTTTCTAAAACATCGTAGGCTACATATATAGGGTAACGCCCTTATTGTTTTGATGTTTTCTGTTTGTCCTCTATCAGCTCACCGGTGTAACATGTGTTCCCTATTTGCCAGTGTTGCCCAAACAATGAGGGAAATGTGTTGGTGGTGTGCCCTTTATAAGTTCTTTCGATACCGGAACTGAAATTGGTGGGTTGACATTTCCCAACCCCAGAATAATCCCAAATATCATGCGAGAGGGCACAAATAGTTGTTGGGGTCTTAGTTTTATAGTTGGGGGTCTTTGTTTTATAGTACAATGGGTCTTAGTTTTTTAGTTGGGTCTTAGTTTTATAGTCTTAGGTCTTAGGGTCTTAGTTTTATAGACACCGGACAGTAGCGCCGCGCGAGTGGAGCGGCAAAGACTTGAACCAGACTAGACCAACCTGCGCGGTGGAAATGCGCATTGGACGTCGGAATTGTGGGTAATTTTTCAACGTGTAGGAATTTCGTCAAATTGCGGCTCAATAGGCTGAATTATTCGCTAATATCAGGCCACTGCAACAAAGTAACGCGATGTAAGTTACAAACAACCACGTAAATGTTACCCTTCATTACGAATATTCCAGAATTTCATAAAATGGGGTTTCCATTCTGGCTTCCTCGACAGATCGTCAATCCATCATGGCCGCCATCTCAAAAGCTGAATTTCAAATGAGCTTGAAAATGTCACAAAATCTGCTCGACTTGGCTCAATAAAGTCATTATTGTGTAGGCCTACTTCCTTTGAACATCTTAGGTGTTGTATTTATTGTTCATGTCCACTTCATTGTTGTGTTTGCTTTATTCGCTGTACAACAGCCGTCTCAGCCTGCCTGCCAGCTCTTTGCATGCTTTGCTGTGCTGCATGCTCACCATGCTCACTGCTTCATTCACGGTGGCTTGGCTGGCCTGCTGAGGAGCTGGCTGGCTGAAGTCTCACTCAGTCTGGACCGAGGGTGAGGGAGTGTTGGCCTTCACAGTCACAAAGATGAAGGACGACAATGTCAGTGTCTGTCATGCCACACCACCACAAAATAGGCCTAGGCTAGATGAAAAGAAAGAAAATGTCCATCGCAATGACGCAAGCTTAGGTAGCTGCTGTCTCCTTGTAGTCCTTGGTTGTTGACAAAAATTGTGCATGTGCAGATGTATTTTGGAATGCCAGGTCGATGCGCATTGTTGATAATTTCATTTGTTGGTAATTTATTCCAATATCGAAGAAAATAAAGTTCGTTCATTCATCAATCAACAACCAAATTGGTGGCTCGTGATGAATTAGACCTGTTGGAGAGTGGGTAGCCCACCCTGCCAGATTGGTCCAGTCAAATCATCTAGGCCTGGCTATCATGCCTTTACCTTTTGCGGCATTCTGTTAGTTCAGTTTGATTCAAGTGAACCACACAGTTTCATCCGACTTCGAAGAAATCCATCTTGTGTAAGTCGGACAATATCCGAATTGTGTGAAAGTCAGGCAAAAACCCGACTTCTGACTTGAGGAAGGGCAAAACGGTTGTCATGGAAAAGGATCCAAAGCTCCACTGTGATTATGTGAATAAAAACACATGAACTGAAGAGGACAAAGGTGCAATCCGACTTTTATTGGAAATGTATTAGAAGGGACCTGGCCATTTCATCTGAGGTGAAAATCCGACTTGTAGTGTCCAACTTGTGCGATTGGAATAACGTTACAAAAAATCGGGACTTCTCGAAGCCATCCGAGATGGGCGATTTTCTGACTTGTGCGTCTCCAACTTAAGTGTTTTCTACTGTATTATCGTCAAATAAGTCATCCCTCGCCTGCTAGCTCTGCCCTGCCCATGTTCACCTTTCTTCTCTTATTCTCACACATCTTTGCTTTGCTTTTTCAGAACAATGATGTGTCCGCGATGACCAAAACGTAATGCAGTAGCTCTTCTCCATTCAAGTATAATTTTGCATTCCTGGTGCTGCACTTCAGCAATTGGATTACTAGCGCAAGTGTGAAAAACAGTATATTTCGTGTTTGACAAGGATTACTATTGATTCACAATGGTTCTTTCACAGAGACAAAGAGAGGAACTGTAAGTATGATGGCATCATATTGGCATACTCCACAATCACAGTGTTTGTTAGTGGCAGCCTTCACAGGTTCTCATACATGTTGTAGTCTTAGGCAACAGGGTACAGAAGTGAATGGATAACTTGTAGCCAAATGGCAGTTCAAGTGCGATTTTGTGGCCAAAGGACATGAAGGAATTGATTGTTTAGCTTCCAAATACATAGTACATATCGAAGCTCATGACTCTTTTATTGATTTTTCAACATTGGCAAAGCTCCAGTGAACTGTCTGCATCATGTCTGCCTGAGACATTGTGTATGTTAGATGGACATGTGTGCTGGTTGGTAATCTGGTACATGCACATGTACATGTGCTTGTCACACCTTCAATCAGTTGCCAAAAATGAGCTTTTCTTTTCTCCAGTAACAAAGCTATAGCTGACTACCTGGGACAGAATGGGTTCTACACTGCTTTGGAAGAGTTCAAGAAAGAGGCTGATATGGTGAGAACAAAATTTAAACTTCTCAGGGTGTCGCAGTGTGGGTGCCTTTCGTTTTGTTGGCACACTGCCAAATATTTATTGGCTGACCCCCCCCCCCCCCACACACACACACACACCAGTAGTGTGTTTCAAAAAATAGCATTACTTTGAACTTCTTTTGTTTGGCTCTTTCTAATCAAGAAAATGGAATATTTTGTCTGTCAAAGAACAGCCTGGACAGACTCTCCGATAAAATGCAAGAAAATGCGAATGCGCCTGGTTTGCTACATGAAGTAGAACACCTGGCTGTGGTTTCAATTTCATCCTCAACATGTTTGACCCAAATAGTGTAACAGATAGCCACATTGATGGCAGATTGCATGCTACAGCAAAGGTGGAACTTGGATTTGTTTTCTTTCAAGACAAAACTTGTATCAAATATGTTGGTGCTAAATTGTGGTGCTTTCTTTACAGCCAGAAGATATTGAAAAGAAATACAGTGGACTCTTGGAGAAGAAATGGACGTCAGTGATCAGGCTACAGAAAAAGGTGAGTTGTAGTTTAGACAAATGAAAGATAAGCCACTCTGCTGATATAAAGTGCAAGAAAATGATCAGCCCGTTTGACTAAAAAATTTTTTACTTCAGTTTCAAATAAAGTGTTTTTTAACTGGACATGCTTCTTTCTGATATGGTACAGTGTGGCTACATGATGCTGTGACTCAGTTCAGTTCCTTTCTTGTGTTCAGTAATCAAGTTAATTGTATGATTATAAGTGTGTTGATTTCATCTAGGTAATGGACCTGGAGGCCAAACTATCTGAGGCCGAGAAGGAAATCCACACCGGCGGACCCACACGTAAAGATCGAAGTGCTGCCGACTGGATTCCACGTCCACCTGCCAAGTTCGAACTGAAGAGACACAGAAGTCCAGTGACAAGGGTCATATTTCATCCCCACTACAACTACATGGTGTCGTGTAGTGAAGATGCTTCAATTATGGTAGGTGTTCATTGCATTAGTTCCCAATTATCATAGCTTATTCAGACACGATCATTCCCCTGACTTGTGTCACAGCCTAAACTGCCCACGTTTTGTGATCTCTTTTTAGATATGGGACTATGAATGTGGTGAATATGTCAAGTCTCTCAAGGGTCACACAGATTCAGTTCAAGATATAGCCTTTGACCACACTGGCAAATTGCTAGGTAAGTCCAATCCTCCAACATACGGATAGATATGTTTGAATGGCAGGTGGAGTTGGGCTGGTTGTCCAGTGATTGATTCACACCAGAATAGGGTTTGACTGATTCCTGATCCTGAAGATCAGAATCGCTCCAGTTGCTCTCACTCTCTTGGTGGGAACTTTCTTCAAGATGTTATTGAATTCAAAGATACTAGCAAGAACCCGTGGCAATCGGCGATTCTGAGTTTGGCCGAGGTTGGAATGCACGGCACGGCTGGAATTGGTGCAACACGGTGTGCGGTAGGGAGAATATAGACAGCAATCGAACAACACCGTTAAAAAAAGTAAAACTGCTACCAGAACAAAGTAGTTTTTGCAAATTAAACCACCCGTTGCATCAGGATATGGTGTCCTCTATTATCATGCCGAATTTCGAGGCAAAACAAAGCTTTTAAGTGTGGCTTTATTGAGCCGACTTCCAGCATTATTATATAGATTCCAAGAAGTGCATCAACATTTTGCTGATATTCCTTCATTTCAGCTTCCTGTTCAGCAGATTTGACTGTAAAAATATGGGATTTCCAGGATAACGTTTGGGCTTGTTTGAAGACACTGCACGGTTAGTACATGTACAGTACTTATCTTTCACATTTCCATGCAGTGGTCACTTTACAGTAAATGATGCTCTATGCCATACTGAATTGCAAAAGACCTGCTTGGATCCTCATTTACTGTATCCCATCCTGGTCTTATTGTAGTTTCTATTTCTCTCCTTTATCCCCTTTCAGGACACGATCACAATGTATCAAGTGTATGTTTCTTACCCAATGGAGATTTCTTAGTATCAGCATCTAGGGATAAAACTATAAAGATGTGGGATGTGAACAGCGGGTAAGCTTACATATTTCCTTTCAAAATACTGGATTGATGTCGTTAGACTCCGTCTTGTAAGATCTTAGGTAATAATATTTCATGTTCTGGTTGTCACCTTCATCACACATTGTTCATCTTTTCAGGTTCTGTACCCGCACATATACTGGTCATAGGGAATGGGTTCGAATGGTACGGGTACACCCTGATGGATCCTTACTGGCTTCCTGTTCAAATGATCAGGTAAGAGTTGTGATCTTTTACACATTACAAAATCTAAGCGCTAGGTCATGCCCAATGACAAAGTCAATATTTGACTTGTAACTCTAAACAAAGTGAGCTTTGAACGCAGAAAATGTAGGGTTCATGCTAGGACAGAGGAAACTCAAGCCTACACTACTGTCTTGTGAGACTAGCATGAAGTAATTTCAAACCTCTATCTGCATCATTTCCTTTCAGACTGTTCGAGTGTGGGTAACAGCCACGCGGGATTGCAAAGTCGAGCTTCGTGAACACGAGCACGTGGTTGAGTGCATTGCTTGGGCACCACAATCTGCCCGTCAGTATATCAATGAAGCTACTGGAAATCAGGTATGTGTGATAACGTATCATCAGCCATAGAAAGAATTATCTGACATTAATAGCTGGGCCACTTTGCTCAACGTATGTACCAGAGCTGTGATATGCTGACTTTAGGCAGTGTTTCCGCCAGAGGGGGGGATGGGGGGATGAATCCTCTCCTCAAAAATTTCAAGGAGGGGATATCCCCCCTCAAGTTTGCAGACTAACCTTTTTCAAATATCACTATTTTCACTTCAGTAGTGTTTTTCTTTAATTTCTTACATTTCAAATGCAATTTTCATGCAGAAAGAAGACTAATTTTGCATTTTGGAGTGTAAAAAATGACTCTGGAGGCCATTTTTAACCAAAAAAACAAAACAAAAATTTTGAAATTTTTTTTTTTTTCGAAAAAAAAATTTTTTTTTTGAATTTTTTTTTTCTCCCCCCCCCCTTGACAATCCTGGCGGAAACCCTGTTAGGGGGTTTGTTCCATTCTGTTGATCTCTGTGTGGCATGTCTAGGTCAAGTGCTGGACATGAACCCTATTTTCCTTTTTGGGTGAAGTTCATCTTGCACTGTATTAACCATTTCAGGAGAAGAAAAGTGAAGGGCCATTCCTGATCTCGGGATCTCGAGACAAGACGATCAAGGTCTGGGATGTTGGAGTTCACACATGCTTATTCACATTGGTGAGCAGTTACTCTTATTTCTAAGAATCGTCTCCTTATTGAGGGTGTTGAGCCAGACATCTGTTTCTTCTCAGAACCCAATGATTTTAATAGTGACAGTCGTAATGGTAATTCTAGGAATGAAATTATGAGGGGTTTGCTATGTTACGCACTTGTATGTGACTTCGTGTTGTACTTTTCAGGTTGGTCATGACAACTGGGTGCGTGGACTCTTGTTCCATCCCCAAGGCAAATACATCATTAGCGTGTCTGACGACAAGACACTACGAACTTGGGATATTTCGAACAAGAGAAACATGAAAACTCTTGATGCACACTTGCACTTTGTAACTTCACTAGGTAAGCTTTCCCTCCTTAGAAACTGTTGAAACTGACCCAAGCCTATCTTGGCTGTTTGGGGGTGCTTATTTACTCTTACTGGAGGAGTTACTAGTAGTCCATGAATTCCCTCCTTTCTGTCAGCAATACTGACATTTTCCTCTGTTCATTTTTCAGATTTCCATAAAAGTGCTCCCTTCGTGATAACCGGGAGTGTTGACCAATTTCTGAAAGTTTGGGAATGCCGTTAACCAACGATAGGGAAATGTAGCAAAATGATGTATACGACCAGTGTAGTGTGCTTCTGTGATGGCGGTCAAGCTTCCATGTATATGCAGCTGTGAAACATCTATATACACCCTATATATACATATTTATCCAGCTTACACAAGATGGAGAAATACTCTATATGGATGGGAGGATGTGGACGGTGAGATCTGTGGCAAGTGATCATGCCAGCCTCTTACGTTTCATTCAAGGATGGGCCGACTCTTATCGGGAAATCTTATTCTTTGATATCAGATGATGTTTCCGCATATGCGTTTCACTTCACATATGTCAGACCCTTTGTGTCTCCGCTGCAGAAGGGTAAGTTTGGCTTGGTTTATGTGCGGTATTCTCCAGTGTCACGTTTCGTGGGAGTTCAACTAAGCTTCACCAAAGATACCTACTGCCTATAAGTTGGATATGTTGGTGCTTTAGACTGCTCTTATGTTGCCTGGACTATGAGTGGCTCCACGATTCGGCACGCCACACCCTAGTCGAGGTAGTTCGTTACTAAGTGAGCTATTTTCAAAGAAGAAAGTGATGGAAGGTTTGGGATTTATGATCTATGAAGATTGGAGAAGTGAACTGATGGACAATTCAATCGAAAATTATCTATTTACTTCATTGATGTTCCACTTTCTGTACTACTGCTTCAGTGAGTAGTATATGTTGCTTTCTTCTATAAAGTTTTCTGTTGTCTCTTTGGATTAGCCTTGTCCAACTAAAAGAGGTGACTTCAGTATTAGGTGTTCCATAGCAGCAAGCACTGTCCTTGGTTTCTGTAAGGTTTAGAATCGCATGTGACAGAGCTTACTAGTGATGTTTCGGTGATGGATTTGCCTTTGTGCTGTCCTATCTTTTTGTGACTTTTCGAGAAGAATTACCCACGTTGTATACTATCAAAATATTCAGACGGATTAACTGAAGTGTCCAGGCGAATGTAGCAGCACATGCAGGATGGGGTCCTGTTGTTATGACCAGGCACCAGAGATCTGAACCGTATATAACCTAAATGTTGTGACTTGTATGTATTTATTGAGCTGTGGGACTGCTACACTGGTCTGGTGTTACCGACACCTTAGAACAAATGATCCACATCGGCTCATCAATCGATGGTCCTGTGTTGTGATTGGCTAATGTGCAACTGTGGCTGGTGATGTGTACGTGTTTTCATGTGGACCTAATTAACTACCTATATTACTAACTTAGGCATGTTGATGGTAGCCGCTTACCCAGGGTATTGTCATTGGCCTGAACTACTGTTAGTCAGTATACCAGTGTAGCTTCATGTACATTACCTTACAAATAAATCTTCAACTCTGATATGTATCTGCTCAACTCGGTCTTGCCCTGAATACTAATTTGTACCCAGAGTCAGAGTGGCACAGTGGGAACATCAGCGCCTGTCACCTCTGAGGTTCCAAGTTCGATTCCCGGTCAGACCCATTCTTCATGTCCTTATGAAAGGGTGGTTGTCTCTGCAGGTTTTCTCCTGCTGTTCACATTGTCTATAGAGCTAATAATATGAGTTCTCTTCCTGTAAATTACTGACGGGCTGAGGATTCTCCCCTGCTGTTTTCCGAGACAGAAGTTTAGGCTGAACAATCAAGAAAGATATGTCTTGTCTGTGATTTCTGAGGACTTGTCTATGAATGAAGATATTTCAGGTTGATGACATTACCTTGTGGTCAGGATTCCACCACTCTGGGCAGTTTGTTCAAGAGTTTGCCAAGATTATCAATGATATTCATGTATAACACGGGTGAAATGGTTGGTCATTCTGGCAGACACACGGTGGAGCAAACTTAAGAATCTTATGCTCATCATGCATGTTGACTGCCAGTACATTTATCATTAGTTCCCACTTGTCATATATTGCATAATGATCTAACACGATCGTCAAGTTACCATTACGAACATATAGTGCACAAGCACATACACATACATACATATTCTGACAAACAATTTTGTGGCGTAAATAGTGTTATTTATTGAATGTTAATGCATGGCCTTATCAGATTAAATGCTACATGTACACATGTATATCAACGCAGCTCCTGCCTTTAGATTGACGGTTTCTGTACTAACGTTGACATTAGGCTGAGCTATGTGTGCGCAATACGGTGTCACCTTCTCTAGACAGAGAAAACTGTGTAAATCATCAATTTCCGTGTACATGTATCTCTGTCGAGCTGTGTTCTAGCTGTGGTGGACACAACTATATATGATTGGTAACAAGAAAACTGCAATTCTCAATGTTGGCCTCTCATATGAACGCATTAGTGGCTGGCTGTGCAGTGATAAAATACAAACTAGAAATATTAACTACTTATAATGTGCTAAATTCTCAAATCTTTGCTGGTTTTGGGGCCTGTCACTTGGCCCGTCACTGTTCTGCTGATCATCAAGGGCATTATATACAGCCCTTTGGATATGACCAATTATATTCTGATTTGGAGAATGACGATGTGTGTTGCTATATTTTTGTTCTGAGTTCATGACTCAACCTCTTGGTGGCCGACCGGTGAGCAGAGAGGAGAAAACATGGAAACTTACAATATTAGGCGTTTTATATTGGCAAGTGAAAATTGGAATCAGAGGAATATCATCTTGAAATATCAAGGCTTACAATCAATTTTCCTTTAGACTAGGCTCCATTCAATAGAGTGTGAACCAAAGGCATAGTGATGTGAACCTTTGATCGTTCAAGATGAGGAACATCAGTTCCACCTTGGAGGTCCTCCAAGGTTCCACCATAAGGTATACTTGGTTCAAAGTTCTCATTGATGAGTTTGTGCATTTCGTTGGGCCATTTAGAGGTTTAGCGGGACTAAAACCCTCTCTTGCCAGGACTGATACATTCTGTGAAGTCGGTTAATAACCAGTTGTTGTAGTTTCCACTTGCCATGGTTGTCATTGTTTACAGCATGCTGCTTTGCCTGTTCATGAATCACATCACAACGTCAAGTTAATAGAGAATGATCGAAGGCTTGTGCTTCCCGGTAAATTCAACTACTTTAGACCCTGAAAGAGGAGACTCGATGCTGTTAATCATCAACAAAACTGAAGATTCCCTTCTCTCTCAGGGTGTTTAGGAGTTGACAGATGAACGCTGCTTTAGTAACAATGGACGTGTTACCCCGTCTTGATGTACACAGTCATCATGACTGCTATCCCTGTTTCATCGTCTTAACTCTTTATGATCTGTGCTCGTGAATAATCAGTCTCGGTCATGTCATAGGCTAGTATTTATTGGCGTCAAGTCACGTCGTGGAGCCCCCTGGTAAGACATGCCGCTGATTAGCTTATGACACTTTCTCCCCGAGTGGAGAGCTTCTTAATTCCTTGATTTGTCACCAGGGTGCATCGCGGGTCACTGTTCTTATGCTTATCAATTGCAATTAGAAAAATACATGTACATGTAATGTAATATATATATATATCCGCTTTGTGGTCCAGAATTCGTTGGAGCTTCTTTGCTGTGAGCTGGGGAGATCTTACACGCATTTTGAACTTTGCTATTTGTAAACCAGTATTGTTTATGATTGTCTACAAATCCCAGTCTGCTTGCTGCCTCTTTCAGAAGATTTCGAGTCTTCAGACGCTGGTGGCAGTTTTCCAACAAATGTTAATACTGACAATACAATTAGATATGGAATTGTTGTTGGCTGCAAACAGAGGGGGTTGTGGATGGTTTTGTCCTTCATGCAGATTGCACCAGCACGTCAGGCATCTTGACCTGGAACGGACTACTCAAGAGCAACACATGCTAGCATTGATGAAGGCTGGAACATGTTTGCTGATGAGCACAGGATCAACAGATATGACAACTCATGAGCTTCTGAGCCCAGTGTTTTCAAATAAACTCATCTCTCTTGATAGTCATTCAATCAAGTACCAAAGACATGTTGATGACTAAAGTTCTGAATGACCGGGTTGTGACTTGGGCCTCAAGCATGTAACCCAGGCATCGAAGATGTGGCTCAGGCTCCTCTGTGGTTATCGGCTCATGAGTTCAGGAGCTGTGATAGTCTTCTTTAATTCAGGAACAGCTAATGTCTGTTCGTGAGTTAGGAGATGTGAATCATCTACTCCGAGCTTTAGAACTGGAGTTGACGTCAGAAGTGTGGTATGCTTATGAGCACAGCACAACTGATAGTTGGCTACAGTAATTCAGGGAGCACTGAGGTCTGCACATGAGCTCAGGAGCTATGAACTGCTCGTGTGCTTCAGGAACGGAGAAAGCCTGATGATGTCAGGAGTTGTATGCTCATGAGCTGATGTCGTTCATGACTTCAGGAGCCGCTCATGAGCTCAAGAGGGGCTGTATCTGCTCATTTAGTGTCCTGGGTAGGCTTTGTATGATAATACAATGAAATGTGATAGTTTTGATTCATAATCTCAAATTTTAAAACCAATATGCTGCTTCACACTTCAAGTTGTATTGGTCTTTGTATAGAGCTTAAAATGTATTCGAAATGTAATGCAAATTTTGTCCGACTTCCACTTTGCATTATTTTTGTATATTTCATTTGTTATGTTTTAATTGAAACAGTAGCAATGGTTTTTTCAGTTTGGTGTATGACTGAATGGACGTAAGGTAACTGCAGTTGAACACTGTTATAGAATTCAACAGTATTGCTCCAAGTCAACGTCGGTGCCAAAGCTCTTCAATATTTCATTTTCTTAAAAATACATTATCTTATTCCTATTAAAGAGAATTAAAATACTTACTGAAACTAATCAGTTAACATCTCATGTTTGGCCACTTTGATTAAATACTGTTGAGGACACAGTGTGATCTAAAAGTTACAATTTATAGGTCTTTCAATTGTAGTCACCACACCATTCTTTCATTAACTTTATATCAGTCATAATTATGTCACTGTCCTTGCCCTCTGCCTATGTCGAGCCTTTACTACTTATTGTTGCTTAAAGCCCCACTGTATTGAATTTTACAATATTTTCAAAATGTTAGGAGAGTCCACATAGAGGTCTCATGGCCTCTTGTAGGTCTCCAAAATGCTTGCCTCATACCCACTTCAGAGAATCAAGGCTTAGTTTTCAGCACACATTAGAAAAAAACGACAGGGGGAGCTCTAGATTCAGATGGAGCATAGTACATTTTACACTACACTGACGTCGTGCACTGGCGTCGAGAATCGCGGCGATGATTTGTGCTTTTCAAATTCAATACAGTGGGGCTTTAAATCTTCTCTATTCGGGGTGTTAGGGATGAATCTCCTCTGGGGAACAAGAGAAGCACATCACATTTATAATGTCCACCTGTCAGCAGGAATAGGTCTTGGAAAGGCTGCTCTCTTGTGTTTCGAGTCTGCTATTGAATGAGAACTGTCTGCACATTTGTATAGAACAGGATACAGTCGGCTGATCTCACCTCACGGTTTATCCCAGGGGCAGACAGCCACTACACGCACTTAGGCCTGACTTCAGTGGGAGCAATTTTTGTTGGCATGAAATTTTCATACTACAGTATGTGCACCTGTACAATATGAATTCATTCACTATTGCCCTGTTTTGTTATAAATCAAACTCTTGTGGTGAAATGTTAGGATTTGTACATAGTTTATTTCATTGGTGTTATTTGAGCATCAAATGTGACACCACTTTTGTTCTCAGTCATTCAGCTTTTTGGAAAAGATCGTTGTAGGGTCAAAGGGTGATCTTGACATTGGTGTGATCTTGTCACAGAAACTTGCTAATATAATGGTGCCGACACCAAAAACATGTATTTAATGGTTGGTTTGTAACTTAACCTTACTTTTTTGTGATCGGGGAAAAAATTTTCAGATGAGGTGACCTCCTGGTTCAGATTAATCTTCTACGCTGATCTTGACATCACTTAGGACCTTTGCTATCTATGTAAAAGTAACCAAGATAGATTTTCGTACGTGTTGCTCACTGAGTCTGACGCTTTCACAACTGGCCATCTCCTGTTCGTTGAGTTTTCAAGAAGGTGCACGTGAATTGTGGCTCTATGTGGATTGTTGCTTGTCCTTCTGATCAGCCAGAGAACGTCAGTGCAGCCATCTTGAAAATCAATGATCAGAGATCTATAGGGATTGTTATTTTAATCAGAGATCTTCATCTCTCTGAATGGGTCCCCGGTATGCGCGTCATTTCTATGAGCAGGCAGAGGATAAGCTTGCCAAGTGACATAACTTATGTATATTAATGCACTGTGCTTCGTTAGAATTGTAGTTTTGTACATAGGTTTGGAATCTGTAGCCAATGATACGCATTGATATTATAATTTATTACTATCCATCAGTCGTTGATAATCTGAGAGAAGGCATTAATAAGAACATATGCATTATCATCCTCAGAATTCTAAGAATCAGGCTTGGGCTAGCGTATGATTTACTGATAACATTGTAGTAATTTGAATGAAATACATGTGTTGCACTCGTTTGGGGAAAGTTATCCCCAAACAACAGGCTGTTTGATCTCAGTATCTTCATGGCCCAAAGAACTTAATTTACTCCTGCAATTGATACGGTGTGCATGTTTAGATTCATGTAATTGCTTATTATACTGAGAACTGCTCCGCGACTAATCACTTCGCCCAGACAGCTTTCAGCTGTTGGACTGAAGATCTAAACGAAATTCTTACCATTTGTCAATGGAACAATTTGTATTCGAAAATTTCAATTAGATTGTTGATAATCTTAGAATGATCAAATTCTAAAGGAATGTTCAATCCCAGTTTAGGGAATAAGTCCGTGTTCTTGTCAATTTCATCAAATGACTGCAGATAAAGGGGGTCTCTGTATTTGTGTCTGTGGCTCATCGACTCATTCAAGCCCCCTCTGGGCCATCCTCATGATATGTTAGCAACTTCATAACATCTGTGACGTAACAAAATCATTTTGTTTCTTACTCTTCATATACTCCGATTTGCCTGATGCACAGTTGTTAACAAGAATCAGAAGTGAACATAACCAACACGATTTGTTAACTGTGGGAGTTGTTATTTTCGTGTGACCTTGGTTCTGTATCAGTTTCAGTCTAGCAGTGCTTGTAAATTTCATAATAATCATTGCTGTCTCTACAAACTGGTTTATCAGTTGATTTCCATTGGAGCGTTATCAACCCTTTCAAGGCAGGCGCTGGTTATTTGGCTATGAAATCGGTAACTAAGACAACGAATGTAGCGTGATTGATTTTGATGTGACCTCCATTCAGGCATTTCTTTTGGAGCATGAAATGTGTCGGAGAATGAATTGACTGTCCT
>NMRB01000270.1:180600-194864 GCA_002633025.1 Notospermus geniculatus
TGATTCCAGTTTACCATTAATACCAGCCAGTTTTTCATTATCATGAAAAAAATTTATAAAATCTGTCTTTTTGTCATTTTTCCACTTTACTCTACCTTCTGAAGACTTGGCCTCATTTTTTCCATCAGCATCACCTGGATTACTTTCATTAGAAAAAATACCTGTGCCTCCATTTAGGCATACATCAACAACAGAATGATTATCAGAGAACAAAGGGTTAAATGGGTGTACAAGCAAACTGTCAATATTATCATACAACTCTGGTGAACTCAAAAAATAATCTATCACACTTCTTGAATTAAATGTGAATTCCCCCAAAACATCTCCTGTTGTTCTACCATTCAAAATTACAACATTACAAGTTTTGCATAGAGTTACCAGCTCATAACCAGAGTTATTAATAACACTATCCTTGTTATTTCTTGTTCTCAAACTTTCGCCTACAAAGTCTTCATCATCAAAATTTAAACCCTGAGCAGCATGAGTCTTATCTAAAACTATAAAGTCGTCTAAAACGGCCGTTCTGGCGTTAAAATCACCAGTGATGCAAAAGTGTACATCGTGATTTATATTCATAACATTAATGTCAACCTCCAGGTCCTCAAAGGCATCTTTGTCATAAAACCTCGAATTTTCCGGTGGAACATATATGCTACCAAGCATTATATCTTTGTTACCATTTAAACACTTCTTATCTATTTTACACCACAGTGTGTGCTTATTTTCACTTTCTATTAAATTGCAAAATTTGGAGTACTCATCTTTAAAGAGTATTGCAATTCCCCCTGAACTATATCTAGATACAACAGCCCTGTTCTTAAAGTATCCTGAGTAGCCCTCAGGCAAATTCTCATTCACAGCAGTAACGTCCACATCATCAATTTTGGTCTCAATTTTGGTCTCTTATCAGTGCAGGGAGCGAGCGCCGCGGGAGTGCAGCGGCCAAGAGAGGAACCAGTCTAACGTTCTCGCGAGATAGTTGAGTGCCCGCGAGATTTGCTTTCTAGCAGAAACGCAACTTCTGCGTTGCAAACGTCATGTTTACGCCAAAGTGCAGTGTGATTTACCAGTATCGAGTACCTCAAATTTTAGAATTAATCGAATTCTACACGAAACCTCATACAAAATGTACATGAATAGTCAAGATAACTTATTATCACTTGTCAAAGAACTGTGCAGCATCCGTCCCACCCATCCCACAGCCCAGCACGTGCATGTTCATGCATAATTTCGACGTGCATGACATTTATTGCACCATCAAGCCATGCGTTGCATGCATGCAACAGCAGTGACGCAGAACATGCAGAAACTGCCACAATGCAATGATAGTCAGTGTAGGTGGATGATTCGTGTTGGCTACATCCTGACTTATCAGGTCTTTCACTGTCTTTTCCTGTCTTTCCTACGACTACGTCTCTTCGATCTTGCGGTGACGAAGTCGAAGGGAAGGGAGCGAGCGCTAAGAAAGAACGCCTGATTTCTCAGGATATGTGCAGGCTATGAACACATTTCAATTAATTTTATAAGGATGTGTCGTACGTAGTGCCTAATTGCCTTGGAGCTTGGTTTCATATTCATCACAAATCATTCACATTCATTCTTGCCGTAATTCACATTTTATAGGCCTAGTAGGGCCTAGGCCAAGGCCTACAGTAGGCCCCTACATGTACATCAATCAAGGCTGAACTCATCTGTCGTCATATTTGGACTACGCCTACGGTAGGCCATGGAAGACTTATATCCATGGGTAGGCCTATGATGATGTAGCCTATGCTTCATTATTCATGTATATATTTCTACCTGTTTCAGTCGCCTTCATTTCTATCAGTACCAGGTATATGGAATAGAAGCATTCATAAATCATCAAAAGGATGGCCTTCAATAAGTTCATGCACCCAAAGAACCCTTATCGGACAAAGAAACCGAATTTCAAGGAACTTGCATTGAAATATGAGGAGTTCAGGAAGCATTCCACTCAAGACACTGGAGGGAAAGTTCACCTTGATTTCAAATCCCCTGAATGCCTTAGAGCTCTCAGCTGGGCATTGCTGAAAGATGACTTTGATATTGATGTGGACATGCCATTAGAAAGACTTATACCAACCATCCCATTGAGATTGAACTATGTCTTGTGGTTGAAGGACATCATAGGAGAGAAACCTGATGTTAAAGGCATTGATATAGGTAAATCTATTCTTGTGCATGTCTCCCTTGGACTTGGATGTTGAGCATGGAATGAATTGCTTGATTTGAGGAATACTCTGGCTGTCACAAATTGAAATGTGAGTACCGGTAGCAATCAAAGCAAAACAGAGCCTGGTGTAAATCAGTCAGTCCTCCATCTTCACGTGTGGCCTGTCAGCATCTGATTACCGGTATCTTTAGTAACTTTTAAATTATGATGTGTTCTTTTCAGGTTGTGGTGCATCTTGTGTCTACCCTTTGTTGGCAAAGAAACTTCATGGATGGAGAATGCTGGCCACTGAAGTTGATGACCTGAATCTCTCCTATGCAAGAAAGAACATTGACAAAAATCAAATGGGAGAAAGTATCAGAGGTAATATAGGCTCTCAATGCCTTAGGTCTTGGTGCAAACCATTCTTGTTGTAAAGTCTTGTGGTACTGTAAATCTTCCCAATTTTTTGGATCAAAAGTAAACAAACCTTTCAGTTAAGTATTGGAATTAAATGGGAATTAGCAACTCCTGACACCCCAACCTTTGGAAAATCATGAACTCTGTTGTCTGCAGGGGAAACCTACTGTCAGTGTCTTGAAACAGTTTAGTCATCACTGTTTTTGTTTATTTGCAGTTGTTGAAGTAAAGGAAGGATCAGGACTGTGCGAACTGCTCGAGGCTGAAAAAGACAACTTTGATTTCTGTATGTGCAACCCACCTTTCTTTGAGAGTAATATTGAAGCATATGGATTGAACACATCGCGGAAGCCAGATCGTGCTGAGCCGAAGTCTGTGAGCACAGCCAGCGAGCTGGAGAGCATTGTGGAAGGCGGAGAAGTTGCTTATGTTCAACAGATGATTGCGGACAGTCTCAAGCTTCAAGACAGAATCAGGTTGGTTATTAGGCCAAGTAGGAAATTGGGCTATTTCTACAGAAAAAGTGAACTTGTTTGGAAACTTTTGTGAATGAAGTACCCTCCTGACATGGAGCACTTTGACAGTACTTAGTTCAGAGTTGTTCAGTCAGTCAGAGTTGCTGACACACATGCTGCTACCTCATCTCTTATCACTAAGGCTATATTTCACTTTCAGGGTGTATACTTCAATGCTAGGAAAGAAAAAAAGTGTTGGGATACTCAAGAATGAACTACAAGTCAAAAAGGTGAGATTTAAAGTTTTTCTTTTAGCAGAATTAGATGTATGTCACTCTTCATCTTCATGGTAACTTGAAAAGGTTTATCTACAAAGACTGATAGCAGGCATCAATCCTGTATTCTTTTGTTGACAGTGTGAAACTCAGTCAACTTATCAGCCTAGGGTGTACATTATTATTGCCCCAATCCTGCTGCCCAGAAATAAGCAGAGTTAGGAAAATATTGACTGAGCTGGGAAGTTCTCAATAATCCTGTCTAATCTCCCAGTGACTTGATTTTCCAGATCAAGAACTTCAGCAGCTATGCATTCTGCCAAGGAAGGACAATGAGATGGGGACTGGCCTGGTCCTTTGATTCCAGTGTGGAGTTTCCGGTGAGTTCATCTTCTTTGACTCTGCAACTCTCTTACACTCAGCTCCTGTCCTTCTGAATGGTGATGTCTGGTTTGTTCTTAGAGAGCTTAGCAGAAAAAGGGATGTTGTCTCACTCTGGAGACAACCCACGGACAAGTCTTCCTAAATGCTCATAGGGCCCTTTCTTGCTTCCATTACATTGGTTTCAGCTTGTAATGACATGATGATCTGTTTCCAGCCGTGTCCCTTCAGCAGTAATAAAAAACCTCGTCCAGTGCCACCCCTGGTGTTCACAGTTGAGCCAAGTAAAATTGAATGCACTGTGGAGAAGATAGGTCAAGAGATGAAACAGGTGCTTGTGAATCTCAAGGTAAGTGTCCATGCTGTGTATCAAACTGATACCAGCCAGCCATACAAGCAGTTTAGTTCTTAAATAGTGTGTGACTATGGCAGCCCAGATACTGTCCTTCAGATTTCACACTTGGAGAGATATCTTTTGAAATTCCAAGATCATGTCTGTTGTCCTTTGTGATCTGCTGTTACTCTTGATTGTGTTATCTTCTTCCAGATAGAACACACTGTTATCATGTGTAGCAGTGTAGTCTGGAGTGTTTCTGTGACTGCTCGTGAAAACACTTGGAGCCATGCAAGGCGGAAACGAAGGGAGGAGGCCAGGAAACAATCTCAGCTTTCGAAATGTGCCAAATTAGACAGTTGTGAATCATCTCAGGAAGGTGCTTCTACACAAATCATGGACTTGGGGGTTGATTCTGATGGGATTAAGACAGGAGAACACACCAGCACTGATTCAGAGAACATTGACAAGATTGTGACATCAGTTTCTGGTGTAAAGGGGAAAAGAACTGGTGTTGAAAATATCAATGTTTCTGATGTGCATGATGGGAATTTGATTCAAGGTGCTCAGATGGATTTGGATCAGAATTCCTCTCCCAATGATGCGAGTACTAGTCAATCCTCTTTAACAGGCCATGAAAGTGATGGAATTACAAAAGAAGATGAAAATTGTGAGGGAAGTGTTGGGGTTTCAGATAATGCTATGGAAACTGAAGCAGGTGATGATTCTGAATCAGTGTGCAAGAGCTCACAAACAGATGAATTACCTCAGAAGTCAGAAGAAAAGGGCAAGGATTCCAAAGATGCAATAGCATCTGTTAGTGGTGCTTCTGGTGGTGCGGGGGATAAGGGGGGTAGTACACCTTTGTTTAAGTGCTGGATCTCCATCAGGAAGGAAAAGCCAGGGATAATTCTGGAAATGAAGTGGATGGACGGCAGTTTGAGGGAGGCGTTTCACCAGTTGTTTCAGCACTTCAAAAACCATTTCAAATAGGATGCCCACTGAATATGTATACCTTGTAGATGTTTTTATGTGCTAATAAAGTACTGCATTTTGATACATCACACATGGTTGCGTCTTTGATTGTTCCTCCATATTTCTTGCCAAGATTCTGCAGTGGATGAGGGTTAGACATTCAGATTTGCTTCAGAAGTGATACCAGTAAGACCTATGTTGTTACCAGTAACACCAATGCCGATACCAGCAACACCAATGCTGGTACCAGTAACACCAGATGGTGATACCAGTAACACCGCTGCTGGTACCAGTAACACCAATGCAGGTACCAGCAACACCTACGCTGATACCGGTAACATCCAAGCTCATGCCAGTGACACCTATGCTGATCCCAGTAACACTGTGCTGATACCAGTAACACCAAGGCCCCTATGCTGAACACCAAACGGGCGAGAGCCTGGTCAATTCCTATTAGTCAGCCAGCCAAAACCTCTAATATAACTTTTGATGGCATTGGATGTTAAAGTTGTTCCAATGGGTAGGTAAGTATGACTATGAAATTGTCTTTCAGAATCACCCGTTGGCCAAGGTGATTTTGGCCTCTGAAGGTCAGATTTCAAGGTCAGAGGTCAAACAACTCACTTTACCATTGGACTCAAGAACTGAGCTTTGTACAGGAGAATGGGACCCGATGTACAGCTAACCTTTAAATGGTTGGATTTACACCCCATAAATGTATTACCAACAGATAGAAACATGGTGCCTCTTAATCACATGAGCATGTGTTTGTAGTTTTTAACCAGTTACGTAATTGGGGAACGGCAGTTTTATGTACTTTGACCCATTTTATGTTAATTTAGAAAACAACGTCTTTTCTTATTACATAACAACCGAAAACAATTAAAAACATGCTTATTTGATTAAGATGCACCATGTTTCTATCTGTTGGTAATACATTTATGGGGTGTAAATCCAACCGTTCAAAAGTTAGCTGTACATCGGGTCCCATTCTCCTGTACAAAGCTCAGTTCTTGGGTCCAATGATAAAGTCAGTTATTTGACCTTTGACATTAAAATTTGACCTTTAGAGGTCAAAATCGCCTTGGCCAACGGGTGATTCTGAATGTTCATTCCATGACCTTACTTACCCATGCATTGGAACAACTTTAACATCCGATGCCATCAACACTTTTATTAGAGGTCTTTTTGGGTATTGGCTGGCTGACTANTTTAAAATTGACCGTGAAATTATGAAATTTGGAGCCAATCATTGAAATTGACCGTGAAATTATGAAATTTGGAGCCAATCATTGAAATTGACCGCAGATTTCAATGTATCTAGCACGGTGCGCCCCCTCTTTCCCGAAATCCTGGATCCGTCCCTGCAACGCGTTCAACATCTAGTAATGGAGAGGTTCAGAAATTGAACGATAAACGTAAACGATGCGACAATGACGTCATCACAGGGCATTCAAACCCCAGTTCCAGAACAGACTTGTGAATGGGCTGTGACGTCTGAACGTTAATTCATCTGTGTGCGCCTAGCTTTATTCGAAAAATGATTATTTTGATGGATACAATTGGTTGTCCCAGATCCAAAACGTCGCGGCACGACAGAACACCGGTAGTCGAGTCGTGATACATGTTAGTGCGGTTACAATAGACTTTATTTGAATCATAAGGTCATCTACAGATGGCGTTCGAGGAACAGCTGATCGTGACCTACACGACCGATTGACTCAGCTCACGGAATACAGGAAACTTCGTCTGGTGTTCGCTCTCTGTGTCCTGGCCACTCTGACGACCGTCGGACAATCCCGCGGACAACGGGTACACGTGGAATTTCGGCCTCTACTTGTCAGAGCGTATAGACTCTGTTGTGTACTCGAACAGGGCATTCTTGCTGGTTCTCTTCCTCGTTTTCCTGTTGTGGCAGTTTTAATACCCAGCCTTTGTGAAACTCATCCGTGCCATCTGGTTTTGATAGGGCGAACTATCTGAAAGACTGAGCGATATTGGCGGGAATATCAAAAGCTGCAAGAATGGTTCTCTACGATTGTGTTGTGGTTGGTGCCGGCATAATGGGCAGCTGTACGGCTTGGCATCTTGCTAAACAAGGAAAGAAGACATTGCTCTTGGAACAGGTTTGTATCCTATCCGTTGCATCATGGTCATGGTGGTGCTCCGCTAGACGGATGTCCGCCACGGCCGACGTCTGTTCCTGCGGGTGGTTGGCGGCAAAGACGGGAACCAGCCCGCCTACGCTACGAAGGCTACAGCCTGCCCTAGCACGTGTGAAATACCCGCCCACCTACAGGGCCACGTGGTAATAGAATAAAGTATTGAATGGACCGAGGAATGGACGAAAACTGATATATCTCGTCTTCGGGGTATGCCCCGGTAGTTTACTTCATTCACGCGCACCTTTAACTGTTTCCTTTGTAGTTCTTTCTGCCCCATTCCCGAGGAAGTTCCAGCGGACAGTCAAGAATCATTCGCAAAGCTTATAGCAGGGATTGCTATGCGTCCATGGTCTCCAGCTCCTACGACATGTGGAGAGAGATTGAAAACGAAAGCGGAGAGAAATTGCAGTTGTGAGTAAATTGTCTCAAACTAAGCAGCCCTGTCCACCCTTTACTTCACTTGTGGGTTTGTCGGACGACTGAGTTGGTCGCCCAGTTGGTGACAACAACTGACACGCTTCGATTTAGCGCACTAGGACAGATGGGATAAAAAGTCGCAAAAAGCCATTCCATCTGATGGTCTTCGCTCTGCAGCCTCCTTTCGTCACCGCACACAAGTAGGCTAGGGATGTGCGGTGACGGAGGGAACGAGCATATTTAACCCCTGATTGCATCAGGATCACTAACTGATCAAAAAAGGATCAGTGAATTCCAATTACATGTATTTCACTTTTAAGTGACTGCGGTTACCTTATCCTTGGTCTTGACGGCACTGACACCCCAAGCGGTGTTGAACTACGGAAGATGCGGTCCTGTCTTCAAAGGTTTAACTTCCCTCACGAAGACTTGAACAGCGACGAAATCACAGCCAGGTTTCCAATACTTCGATTCCCAACCGGCTACAGGGGCGTCCTCGATAAAGCTGCCGGAGTCCTCGTGGCGGAAAAATGTGTCAAAGTCGTTCAGGTATTTTAAAAGTTTGTAAATCTAAAGCCCCGGATTCGTCATGTTCGTGTAGACGTATATTTTGAGGGGATTGACCACAGCCGAATTGACGCGTTTAGCAATCCCCCCTTTCCTCACGTCTCTGTGTACCCTGGTCCGTCACTCTCCCAAGTTCATGGGTGGGTGTAGGAATCTAGCGGCATCTGACAAAACCCCCGTCAAGAATGACTGGCCAACTTATTCCTGGGGTATAGGGTCGTTGTATTTTCCGTTTGACAGGACTTGGCAAAAAAATACGGCTGTGAAATCCGGGATGGGACGAAAATGACCGAGCTGATTCCCGGAGGAATTACGACTGTTCGGACATCCAATGGAGACTTCCGAGCCAAGTCTGTGGTTTTGACGGCTGGTCCTTGGGCGAACAAGATACTCGAGAACATGGGAATCGTTCTTCCTATTGTGGTGAGGATCAGCATTCATCGTTCCTGCTGCCGGGTCTGACGTAAGCCCACTAAAGTTGGTAGCATCCAAGATTGAGGACCAATTTGAAACTCCTTCTATTCTGAGAGAAGGCCAGCGACTAACTTGTCGTGAAGGGATGATGCCATTCGACCTTATGTCCGACACGAAACTCTTCGTGATTTTCAGGAGTGAAGACACCGAATTTCCTCTTTCTTTCTAGCCTAAAAGAACTGCAATTATGTATTGGAAGTTAAAGGATCCAACGCAACATTTAGCGAAGAATGGTTGTCCAAGCGTCGCTGTGCGTATTGAGGACGGACGCGGGTTCTTCTACATCACGCCTTCTCTCGAATACCCGGGCATGTGTAAGGTAATTAACTCACACATCTCATTAGGTGAATTACACGTAAGGGAGTAAGAAATAAAAGTGAAAAATAAGAAGTGGGAAATTTTGGCATTTGCGCGAATTTTTCAATTTCTCAAATTAAAAATGTATTTTTTCCCCATTTTGAGAAATATCGCCCGAAAAATCAGACAAAATGTCATGTCATTTTAAGAAAATTAATTTCTCAAAATGGGGAAAAAATTTCTCCCTATTTGAGAAATTGAAAAATCCGCGCAAAATTCCAAATTTTCCCGCTTCTTATTTTCTACTTTTATTTCTTACTCCCTTACGTGTCTACATGAGGTCAAAATGACCAACGTCCGTCGGCAAATGACGTACTCGGATTAACAAATGGTGTCAATTTCAAAGCGTGGACGAACTTGTGTTGCCTTCAAAGGAGCCATTTGAGCGTCGTCTGCGTGTCGATGTCGCCCGATTGTGTTACATTTGTATTTGCATTTCAGGCATCATTCCATGACTACAGGGCAGACAAACCAGAGTACTGCGATCCCGAAGACCGTAACTTGGAATCTACTGCCAGATTCATTGATGACGTCTCGGCGTTCATCAGGAGAAATGTCCCCGGTCTGGAGGATAAACCGTCGATTATAGAATATTGCATGTACTCAGTGAGTCTCCTAATCCGTCAGGGATTTAGACCTCCCTTAGGCGAAATTTTTCGCATCTCCTTATGACAGGTGGCGCACACATTCGGTACTTTTCGTGAACGACGCATCGTAGTTGGTGCTGAGGGCGTAAGCTTATAAGACTGGCGGGAACAGTGCAAAATGGTGGGAATACAATCATGTTATTGCAGGGCTGTCAGATCAGGCGCGTATCCAAGGGGGGACGCATCCGGCGCACGCCTCCTTCGGCCAAAAATCTGTAACGTTGACCGAGAAATTCTGAAATTTGGAGCAAATAATTGAAATTCACCGCAGATTTCAATGTTTCTAGCACAGTGCACCCCCTCTTTTCCGAAATTGTGGATCCGCCCCTGCTCAGATATGTTCTCCTCAATTACAGGAATCTCCCGACAGAGATTATGTCCTTGACGCCCATCCAAATCACAGGAACATCTTCATCGCCACAGGATTCTCTGGTAAATCAAATAGAAACCCGCTCCGTTTATCACTCCCCGACCGGATGGAACACCAGATTCTCTCATGGAACCTAAAGTTGCAGTCGTGGTGCCGTCTTTTTGCAGGCACCAAAGAAGAACCTAACGGGTTGAAATTTTGTGCACTTTATTGCCGATGATCACCGGAATGCTGTGTGTCCCTGCCCCTCAGAGGGGGATACAATGATAACATATCTTTTGTTCTTTTGTAGGTCATGGTTTCAAGCTCGGTCCAGCAGTTGGGAAGGTGATGGCGGAGTTAGCGACCGGCCAGCAGCCAAGCCACGATTTATCACATTTCAAAGTTTCACGGTTTTTGAACAAGACCAAAGCCAAATTATGAGCCTTGGCGGCCTGAAGTAGAAGACCCTCAGTGCTATAAATAATGAAAAGTGCCGAATGCCTGCCAAGTTGACTTGAGTTTTCGGATACAATAAAATATCATTTGTCACGTATAAGGCCTGTCAGATAGTCTATGCATGGGATTAAAATCTTACACCTAAAAAATGAATAAGTGTTGTCATTCATTATATCGGTACGGTAGCCTACTTGTAAAGGGACTGAAAATACAGCCACAGCGGTAGGCCTATAGGGCCTAGGCCTACTATGGCGCAATGATGATAAGGACCGATGATCCGCGAGGCGAAGCAGGAGGAAACCTCAGCTACCAGAAATAAGAAGTGGCAAAACTAGTGGACTGGGCCCAGCCGCATGTAAAAACTCGTTCTCAGTAATGATGCAGGTTGTGTAGAATTCAGGCGGGGCCGTACGAGGCCTATTTAACTTTTTGGTCCCAGACCTCTTTGCCATTTCCCCCCCAAAATCCGCATGAAACACGTTTTTTCGGTTGGCTCTGGGGGGCAACTGCCCCCTCGCCCCCTTAAATACGGCCCTGGAATTCTTTAGGCCCTATCATTTTTCTTTCTACCAAACATTATAAACTTTGTAGGCTATCCAGGAACGGTGCCCGCCCGCCGGATGAGTTGGACCAGCCTAGTGTAGACTGACCTCTTATTGGGGTTTCGAATGGATTTTCGGTCGTAGGCCTTATTTGGCATAATGACGTGTGATCTATGAATAAATGCATGCCATTATAGTATTTCCGGGATTTTCCTGGAATGCTTCATGGAAATGACCTATGACATTCATAAATTGGTGAATGAATACCTGAATTGCAAACGTGTTAACACCCTTAGATATATAGTGCACAGAATATCTACACCAGTAACCTGTACTATAGTGAAAAGTGAACTGTTTAATGCAAATTATTCATTTATGTTCGGTTTTCAACGTTTTTACGAAAAGAAAAAAATGATTACTCGAGAATTTTGATTCCGGCTAATTTGCAACGTAGTGCGCATTAATTCACCGGACTACATTTCATCTTCCTCTCACCGGTGGCCGCCATCTTGGTTGAGTTGGAGGTTCACACGTCGGAATAAAAAGCCACCGGGGCACCGGTTTTGTTCATTTTTCATCGCAGTAACCACAAGTAATATCGAGAAGAATATATCAAGAGACATAAAATGACACAATTATTACCGATTAGGTTTCAGGAGCACCTACAGGTAAGTTTGCGTTGAAACGACACCAGTGCCCTCTTTGAAACACGCCCCTAAAAATGGCCGATTGGCACCCCTAAAAAACCGTTGTCCACGTCCCTCTGTCGTCAGTTACTGTGTTAGAAACACTTTTGTTTTCATCTCTGATAAGTCCACTATATGTTCGTTCCATTGAAATTATTTTCCCTGTTCATGGAACGTGATAATAAGTGAAGGAAAAGTGGCAGATTCCGCAGGTTGTCATCTTGCTGGAAGCCACGGATGGGCCGTGTTGGCGTGTACAAAATGTACATGTGTACAGTGCATGGTGTGGTGGGTGTACACAACAGCCATGGTGGTACAAGCATGACAAGCAATATGCATGGTTTCCTTTTGTACATGTGCCTTCTGTTGTTTGTATGACTTCATGCATGATACATGGTTGCCACAGGGCATTAAAAAGCATTAAAAAGCATTAAAAGTCATTATCTCCATTCTGTGCTTTTTTAAGGCATTAAAAAGGCATTATTTTTACAGCAAAGTAAACAGAGGCATTAAAAAAGGTCTTAAATTAGGCCTATAGTAGGTGTTGTGTCAAAACAGCATTGCTCAAGCGCGCGGCCTAATCACTTTTAGACCACAAACCAATTAGTGATTTCAGCAATGGGTGACAGAGCATTGCCATTGATTGCACTGCAGGGCAATCATGCATCCCTGAGCAGGTACCCGGCAGGTTGACTTAGTGCTTGGCTTGTACTCAATCATGTCAACAATAAAGGAAGTTCAAACACGTTTCGTTTTGACTCAGATGTGCAATTTGAATGAATATGAAGCCCGAAAATGTTGTGAATTGGCATTAAATTATGCCTAGACGTGGCATTAAAAAGGCATTAAAAGTCATTAAATGTGTTGTTGTGATTGCTGTGGCAACCATGTGATATGAGCCACCATACACACAATGATTGTGTATAAATTTGATTTGAGTGATTTAGCCTAGGCCCTTTTGTGTTGAAGAGAAAAAAGAACAGTAGCCTACATGTAATTTGTAATTTGTAATGTTGTTGGTGTTGCTTTTCACCACCACCTGTTGAGGTATCACCTATCATGTGATGATGACTCATCATGGTCAGCTGGCAACAAAAGTAGATAAAAATACATCCTGATTGATTGCTGTTGTTCCCATCCAGTGTGATTTGTTTGTTTGTTCACCTTCATAAAAACTTATGTGTAATTTGGCATTTTGCCTTGGGAAATTTCCATTTGATATTACCAGAAGAGGCACCGCCCCCTTCCCCCAACTTCTGAATCCACCTACATGTAGGCCTACCCACGTTTCCTAATTCCTGCTGCAGAGCTGGTTTCACACTAATTCATATCATTTGGAGGTTCTCAATGTGTTAGTTTATTTCAGTGTCTCTCACCAACATGTGCACAATAGCCAAATGTAATTGTGTTGCTAGTATTTATATAGTAAAACCTGTGGTTGATACATAATTAATGGGTTCAACAATCTGTGTGCCACTATTGAATGATTAGTTGCCAGTAGTGTGATTGCTTATGGTGATGGATGCAACAGTGCCATGGGCTTGATACTATGCAGTAGTATATTAGCGTGTCACTGAGTCCAGGGTTTGCGCTAGCATTAGCCACGGCCCAAAATGGGTAGAATATCTTTGAAAACGATGAGGAAAATGATGAAAATTCACAGCTAAAGAAAATTTTGGTGGTCCAATGCATTTCCAAAATATTTCATTACCGTGGCTAAGAAATTTTCAGCCCAGCGCAATCCCTGACTCCTCAGTGTGTCCATGGTATGCATTGCTGTACAGAGATGTCCTGTTCTTCAATAGACTGAGAACGGTGATTGAATTTTCCCATGTTTGTGTTTGAGAAGTGTCTGATGGAATAGCGCATTTCAGGTCATGTATTATGTACTATTGTTCCTGTTCTTTACCACTCTCTACAATATGTTTTTCTGGTGGTCTCTTCTTGGTCTGTTGGGGTTCCAACTCTCTGAGAGTCTCATCTGACGTAGGCTACACAATTACCAAGCACACAGTAACAATTCCTGTATTACCACAGCGTTCCTGTATGTTTTCCCTTCATTTCAATTTCATCGCTCACATCTCAAGGCTGCAGGAAAATCAATATTGCTCAATATCATTGTGCTGGAATTTCACTCCAGTCACATGTTCTGGCTGACATTGATTGCTTCAGGAATCTTGGGGAGATACAAATGTGCATGTACTGCATCAGTTACCAGTTTACTCCCTCTGCATGATTTTATGCCGAAGTACCCTGGAGGATGGCTCTAAGTCTAAGATGGCACATACCATGCAGTTACCAGCCTGATGGAATCGGCACATTGGCCTAATTTGTGCTGGCCAACTTCCTTGCTTGGCCTCTTGGTTGATATTGTAATTAGATACACTCCTCTTGCACAGAAACAGATTTCATCAAGCTCTGTCAATTGAGTACATGTATCCCTTTGCCCCCATGTGACCATCCATAGACCTCCATCTTTCAACATCCAGTGCACATTTACCCTATACATGTAGGGTAAAGAGGTACAATTTGAGCCTCAGTACAATTCCGGTTCACAGGGTTTCCGCCAGGATTGTCAAGAAGGGGGG